>JAMKQA010047774.1:0-11621 GCA_024699735.1 Posidonia australis | reverse complement strand
TCGCTGTTTTGTTGCTTTACTTGCATTTGCATTTGCATATAGAGCGATGATGATAAATCACTCCAAATGATGTAACTTTGATTACACTTATGCAATATCCTTGCATTATGCGATTGACCCAAGATAAAAGAGTGATATTCCCGAGCATAGGACACACCCCACACATCATGCACCTATTTAGCATAAGGCACTTAACATGGCATGGCATATCGCCCTCGGGCATATATAGCAAAAGGCTGAGAAGCCGACATTTCATTGGAGAAATCATAGAAGACCGATTTCCTCGGGCGTACGAGGGTGCCTAACACCTTCCTCGTGCGTAACAGGGTTCCTTACCTACATTTCTGGTTTTCGTAGACCTTTCTTTTTATTGTTTTGCATGATTTTTCATGTTTATGGTTTTCCTCATCTTCCATAATAGACTAGGTGGTGACTCCTGCATTTGCATTTTATTTTGCTTTTTTGACGTGATTTTGCCGATCGATTTCGCATTCTTTTGCGATCCTCCACGCCGGCATGGTTACAGAAATAGACAATCGACATTCTGGAGAGGATGTCTAAGGAGGATAACCAGCACTCTGACAGAAAAATCCTAAAAATGTAATTGGAAATGGACAACTAGTACTCTAGAGAGGAAGTCTAAGAAGGATAACCAGCAGTCTGGCACGAAAATCCTAAAAAGGTAACTGGAAATGGACAACTAGTACTCTAGCGAGGAAGTTTACGGAGGATAACTGATACTCTAGTGGGCAAATCCTAGAAAAGTAATCGAAAAGTGACAACCACACACTGGCATGGAAGTCTAAAATTGCCATCTTCATCTAATTTATTTCTAAAGATCCACTTTATTCCTATGATTTGTTGATTTTTAGGATTTGGAACCAAATCCCATACATTATTTCTTTCAAATTGACTTAATTCTTCATTCATTGCATTTACCCAGTATTCATCATTACATGCTTCATTCATATTTTTGGGTTCAATTGATGACACAAATGCATATGTTACACACCCATGATCATGATTAGATGGTGTAAGGATTCCTTTAGAAACCTCACCAATAACTAATTCCTTGGGGTGTCCAGATATGAATTGCTAATCCTTGGGTTTGGAATTTGTTTGTTTTTCACTTGTTTGTTCATTCTTGTTAGTTTCTTTAAGGTGTTGGTTGTTTAAGGTGTTATGAATTAGTTCAAGTAAATCTTCATATTCTACATCAATTGCTTTTTTATTACTTGTTTCTTCAAATTCTATATGCATGGATTCTTCCATTGTTAAGGTTCTCTTATTGTATATTCTATATGCCTTACTTCTAGATGAATATTCCCTCATCAACCTTAGGATCAAATTTATCTAGATTGTCCTTGTTGTTCAAGATGAAGCACTTGCACCCAAAAACTTTGAAATAAGAAATCCTAGGTGTTTTGCAAAACCACAGTTCAAAAGGTGTTTCATTTAAAATTGGTCTGAGTGAAACTTGATTTAAAATATAACAAGATGTATTTACGACTTCGGCCCAAAAATGCTTTGGCAAATTGTTTCGCAAAGGAAGCTCCTTGTCATTTCTTGTAGTGTTCTATTTTTCCTCTCAACAACTCCATTTTGTTGTGGAGTTCTTGGAGAAGAAAAGTTATGTTCAAAGCCATTTAAATCACAAAAATTTTCAAAATCTTCATTTTCAAAATCCCCCACAATGATCACTCCTAATCTTTATAATTCTTAGTTCCTTTTCATTTTGAACTTTTTTGCAAAACTTTTGAAATTCTGAAAATACATCACTTTTGTTTGCCAAAAATAAGACCCAAGTAAGTCTTGAGAAATCATCAACAATTACAAATACGTATCTTTTTCCACTAAGACTCATGATTTTACTAGGCCCAAATAAATCCATATGAATTAATTCCAATGGTTTAGTAGTAGAAATCATATATTCCTATGATCTAGGAAACCAAGCTCTAATACCACTTGTTGGATCAAATGGCTTCCCTAGGTGGGGTGAATAAAGAAGTTAAGTGTATGAGGGTAAATTATAAATTAACTTTGTAAAATTCAAACAATTTATAAAATATTTGACTAGAATAGAAATTTGAATGCTAAAATTACAACAAGTATAGAAGGGGGGAGAGAGACAATGATATGCACAAGGAATTTATAGTGGTTCAGCCAACCTCAGCTTAGTCTACTCCTTAAGAATCCTTCTTGAGAGTTTTCCCTTTCAATCTTAAAGTAATACACTTACTTGTAGAAGAAAGCCTCTCCTACCCACGTATCCACGTGTTCTTCTTACACCTGAGAAGATCAAGCGTTGAATTAGCTAACAAATGCCTTACAATCTTGCCACAAGATCTCCAATCACAAGCCAAATCAATGGTGTGCATAATTATACTTGGCATGGCTTGGGAGACTAATGATGGATGAGAATTTAGGTCAAAGTGAGTGGTAATGCTAGGATGATTTCTCTTTTAGCATAAGTACCATTTCAAGAGTCCGTAGATATTTATTTATAGTTCTTAAGTTCAACTCTAAATGTGTCTAACGACTAGAAAATCTTTTGCCAACTAACTCCATATTCGGTACACCAAATTCCTTCGGTCGACCGAAATACACAATGGTTGGGCAGATTCGGTAACCTGATATGAATCGGTTATCTGAAAATTCTTTATGCCCTGATGGTTGAGATTCAATTAGCCGTTAACCCTAAGTCTTTAATTATTTTCTAATTTCGGTATGTCCAATGAATCAGTAGCCCAAAATGGCTCCTAAATTGTTTTTTGATATTTCTCTGGTGATTTCCTAGTGGATTTTCTGTCTATCTAGGATGATGACTTATGATGGGAGATCATTACAAGTCCCAGATATTACAACCATAAAAAAACAAATTACAACTCTTCTTGAACATATAAATATGACGATTTTGCCCTTCTTCATTTCTTCTTGTCTTTGCTTCTTTTGGCATTGAGGTTTCCCTCATTTTTGAAACTTGCCTTCCTTGTTCTTGACTATGATGTGCCTCCTTTCTCTTTTTGCTACAAAATTCCTAAACATAAGAGTCAAGATATTCAAATGATATCAAAATTCCATAGATGATTATTTCTTGATTATTTTTGAATTAACCTTTTGTTATCATCAAAATTTCATAGATAATATTTCTCAACACAGAGGACAAAAACTGACAGAAAAATGGCATACCGAAATAATTAGGTATGTCGTTTTTCGTGAAAGTAGAAAACAACCCAAACCTACTGTCAGACTCTTCTCCCAAATGGGAGTGAGAGGCAGACCATCCAAACAAACATGATAAAATCCACATAAAACGTATGTTGTAAACCATTGAGTCTACTCCAAATCCATACAAACAAAACCAAAATCCATGTACTATAGCTCATGTAAGAAAATCACAAAGTTAGAAGGGTAAAAAGGACCCAAAACACAACCATTGCCATAAATGCCATAAAGACTACCATAAATCATCATAAATTCACAACAAATTCAAGGAATGTAAATTTACCTAGGTTTCATGCAATCCTAGTTTTTCTACCATTTCCATGCATTTTACTACAAAGGGTGTTTGTGTAACTTATACATGACCTCTGGCAATCCTCTAGCCAACCCTAGCCACCTTCGACAACTCCGAGCACCACCTAATCTACCTCGACCTCAGCGATTACTCACTAGAGCTCCACGCACCACCACACATCGTCTTCCTCCCCCAAGCACACCAATAGGGGAAGAAGTAGGGGAATAACAGGAGAGGGAGAGATGGTGAGGGAGAGGGGATAAGGGTGAGTGTGAGTTACAAGAGAGTGGGGAGGGTGTAGGTCAAGAGAGAGGGAGAGTGGTGGTGGAGGAAGGGAGGAGGAGACGAAGGAGTGCTCGGGAAAGGAGGGAAATGCACGAGGAAGAGAGGACAGGAGTGATGTCGTGCATGGCGGAAGACTAGCTTATAAAGACAGGCAAAAGGGTAGATGGCCGTGTGCATGCAACCGTTTAGCCACGCCTGCACACCAACAAGCCTCCTAGCTACCCGCCACACGAAACATGCATGAGCCCAACCACTTGCCCCCAACCACTAGCCCACACTCAAACCCACACACAAGTCCACACATAAATCCACACACAAGTCCACACACAGACCCACACACAAGCCCACACACAGATGCACACATGGGCCTACATACAGACCCACACATGGGCCCACATACGGGCCCACGAGTACATTGTCACATGTATAGTGCCAACCAAACACAGGAACACACAAACAGAAGCTAGCCCGCTAGGCCCAGGCCAAAAACCACGAAATCTCACAAATGGGCCTTAGAACAGTAACACTTGCTTTGAATAAATTCATAAAAATGTAAATAACTACAAAAATGAATTTATGGGTGTAACATCCTATAGACACCCCAATTTTGCCCTCGGATGGCAGTCAACTTCTCTAGTAGGACATGCTTTGGATGGTCGACCGATAACACCACCCTCATCACTTAAAACCCTACCTAAAATCCAAACCCACTAAGCCATAATCAATCATTGCCTTAACCAAACCTAAAACCAATTCACTAGAGCCCTTTCATGGACTAGACGCCAAGTGGACCAGACTTGTGACCCTTGTTTGTTGGTTGATATAGGACTCTTGTGGCTCGATAATGTGACCAAAACGCAATAGTAGGATGTGTTGGTGCCCTGGGTTAGTGATAGTGTGAAGGTTATACTTGTCCATTCACTTTGGGTACACGAAATCCAAGCATCCCATTGGTTGGCTTGGATCTATGTGTGTCCCATATTACATCTAGAGCATGAAGCCCCTAATGAAAATCAAATTCATTATCATGCCACCTTGATTGAATCTCAGCCAAAGGATGAAACGGTTAGAGATCGATGGCCCAGATTCCAATTATCCCTCTATTTAAGCCACCCTTGTCTCCTACAATGGGATCCTTCAGCTTGTTGCTTGGTCCATACATCCATTGCACAACCACCGTGCATCCAAGCTCACTCATCACCCATTCCAGTCGTCGACCACCACCCCTTGTCCATCTGTAACGCCCTGAACCCAGACACGTTACCTAAATCATAGTACCATAAGCAAAATTACACTAATTAAGTAAAATTAAATAACTGTAACTAAGGCTCACCTCCAGGAAACAATGTGTGGCTAGAGCTCCAACTCCAGCACCGGAACTTGACTACATTCAGTCTACACCTGAAAACCAAACAAGTACGCGTGAGTGACGTTTAAGTCACCTAGTACGTGCCCTAAACACAAAAACGGTGAAATCCAACGAATAGCCAATAACTCAACTTTTAATTTTCAAAGTTTGGTTTTCTTTTGAAAATCCCTTTTTCCGTTTTACAACACCATTCTCTTTTCCTTACATTTGGAATCACATGGGAATTTGATTGCAAATCCATACTCATTTCGAAACCCATCTTTTCTCTTCCTTTTTTTTATTCAAAACATTTGGAAATCTATTCCAATTCACATTCTTTTCCAAAAACTCACATTTTTTTGACCAGAACTAGCCTAAAACACAATGCCTCACAGGAATCAAAATGGAAATCACAAACACGGGCTGGGGAGTGGTTAAAACACAATCATTAATTCATTTCAGGATTTTAAGACCATTCATAAGTCCAATCCTAGCCAAACCACATTCTTTTTATTTCTCAAAATCACATTCTTTTCTTATTCATTTCCACTTTTCTTTACTAATGTTACCTTGATTAGAGGTAACCAGGCACACAAGCAGTAGGCGAGGACATCATTTCCCCTACCTCCTTGCACTACCGCGGTGAGAATCCCCATGCGGGATGCCACCGCTTCGGCCAACCGTCCTCAATTTCTTTTCCATATATGCACCGAGATACGTCTTTGACTGACGTCCCATCGGTGACCCGAACAACTAGGTTCAATGACCTAGGCTCATCCTACACTGTCGGTGACCCGAACAACTAGGTTCAATAACCTAGGATCAGCCTATACCGTCACGAGCTCAGTGACCCGAACAACTAGGTACAACGACCCAGGCTCAACCTACACTGTCTCAAGCTCGGCAACCACAGTCGTATCTGGCAACTAGTTTCATTGGAGCCTCATAATCCTACTACGTTGTCGACACCAACCCCCGTGGTTCCTTAACACATTATTAGTTTTTCAATTTCAGAACTCTTTAAGCTTTCCTTTTCAAAACCATTTCCATTTCCATTCTTTTTCATTGCAGGAATCTATTTCCATGCATTACTTGACCCTCTTGTGGGGTCCCAACTCAATCCATGAAAAATCATGCTTTGAAAATCATAAATTTGGTCTCATGCCCAAAATTACTCAAAAGCCACACATTTATTCTCTTTTATTCAGTTTTAAGGCCTTAAAACCACTCCCAAACACACTTATTTGGGTTCCATATTCCTCCATGTCATTTACATGGGGAAAAACATCACTACCACATACTTTAGATAACTTTTAAACCCTTTATCCTTCATTTTATATTCACATGTATATATATATCATGGTCAGGGCAAAATCGACAGACCGAATTTCAAGTTCGGTATACCAAAAATCCATGATTTGGTATGCCGAACATTTTTGGTATACCAAACATTTTCGGTATATCGAAAATCCTAGATTCGGTCGATCGGTTGGTTTCGACCTACCAAAAATAGGTATCCTAGTTTAATCTATCAGGATTTTGGTATACTGAATTCAATTTGGCATACCAAATTTCCCGCAACCAGGGCATTCCCTTGTTTCGATCGACGAAATCGCTGGAAGTGGGAGCCGTGATCGGACCAACCAAACACACATCACAAATTACCAATAAATCCTGGGGTATAGACCCTTGAATCTACTACAATACCCCTCAAGCCATCCATTATTTCATTAATTACACAATCCACACGAAAATCACAAAGGGATGATACTCAAAACGGCTACTATAGCCTTCATCCCAAAATCTTGTATATTCCTACCAATTTCAGTCCTAACTACATGATATGTATGTTTTCATGTTATTCAGCTCATTCTCATCAATTCTCCTATTTTTCTATGATTTTACATGCATTTTTCACCATTTCCTTGCATTTAATCCATTAAGCTGAAAGAAGAGAATGGGAGAGAAGAGGAGCCACGTACCTCTTCCGGCGAGCGTCCCTAACTCCAGCGAGTCTCCTCGCACTCTGGCGCAGCCCTGACAAACCACATGGACCGCCCCCACTTCCTCTGCGTGCATCATTCTTCCTCTCCCTCTTCCTTCTCGTGTCTCAGCTCTCCCTTTTCCATTTGCCCTACCCCTCTTTATCTCCTCCTCCCGCGTCATGCCGACCACCCATCACGACGGAGAAGATGGGAAGGCACGGGCCAGCGTCATTGGTGGCACAGGCTGGTGGAGGAAGAAGACGGGGTGAGGTGAGCTCGTGAGTGAGAGAAGGAGAGAAAGAAAGAAAAGAGGTAGGATTGGGCACGCAAATCGAGGCAATTGTGCATCATCAAATTAGACTCCATATTGGTCCCAAATCACAAGTAGGTGCATAGAAAGCCAACCATAAGCTCACACATCCAAGAAACAATAGATTATCCATTAATAAACCATTTATACAATATTACAATTAATTACATGTTTTACAATTAAAAATGGATAACCAGGCCCAGATGTCACACCATCACTGGTGCCACTAATACCACTGAACCGGGAGAGCTTGTTGACCTTCAAATAGGTACCCTCTTTGTCCCTTCACCACTTTCCATTGCTCAGAAACCTTATGCGCATTTGTTACTTGTTTATTCCTTCATACATTTCATCCTTACATTTGTATCTTATTTGTAGAGAAGCCATCGACCCATGTGAGGTCGATGGCCTTTGAGCATGAGGTTAGGCTCCTCCAAGGGCATCCTGGCTCCCCCTTCTCATCCATCTTCGCCTCTCGACTCCTCCACGTAGTCTTTAGCCATCCTCCATGGCTAGACAAGAAAGGATGACGTCGATAGAACCCAATTGGATGGGGAGAGCAACTCGTGCATGAGCGTGCATGTAACTAGATTCAGAAGCCTTCCCTAGACTCCCCTTGATGTCCCCCTTGCTCCATACAGAATCGACGAGCATCACCGACCTCCCTCATGTTCGACGATGGTAGTCCAGTTCGACGAGCATAATCGGAGGTGGAGGGAATGCCTCAGTCCTTTTTCAATCCATTCCAATCATGTTTTCTAGTTAGCAATTGATCCTCTTTGCTTTATTGTTACTTGCCCTGCTTCTTCGTGTGCTATTGTGGCTCTGGGAAGGCAATGAGAGTCGGCCGTTTTCTGCAATTCTAGGGTCTCAGGTCGATACCACGAGCTCTATGCGTAGGCTTCCCAGTCCACAGCATGGGTCGACCTAGCATCCACTTATTTCTCTATCACTTATTCTATTTTCGTGATATAGCTTGCTCTCATGAGATTTATGTTTCTTACTCTTTATAGCCATGCACTTGTTTTCTCATTTGGAGTTTTGTTCAGCTTCCTTGGACAATGAGAAGTCATATAATTGGACCTATTTCTGGACCCACAACTAGCCTATGTGAGTGCCTTGTGTGTATTGTCCAGGGATTTTTGGCCATCATTAGACCAAGTCCCCATGCTTGTTTATCATATCTCTTGCATCCATGATTGTTTTCTTTCTATATTTCCTTCTTATTGTGGTTGTCGCATCATGTTTTCACATCATTGCATCATCTGGCTTAAAGGCAAACACAAATCGGCATACGCATGCCAACATAGCCATGCATATGGTTGAACAAGTTAAGAAAGACTGATTCGTCAAGCGTATGGGGGTGCCTAACACCTTCCTCATGTGTAACAGGTGTCCTTACCCTTTCTTTGGCTCGTAATGACCCTTGTGTTGCATCCATTGGCACGGATTTCTTCATTTTGTATTTCTATCGCATTATGTAATCTGTTTTGTGTTTCCTGGTTTTCCTCATCTTTCAGATTTCCTCTTAATAGGCGAGGTGGTGACTCCAATTTCTTTTCCTTATCCATTTGTCATTTGTGGTTTGCTTTCCCTTTGTTCCTCTTTTTTTTCCCAACCCCAGGGTAGCGTCCACACAACTGGTGACTCTACTGGGGATGCGACACTCCAACTTTTGTTCTGCCTTATTCTTGTTTATGTGGCATTGTTGCTTTGTTTGCTTATTCTTGTTTGCCTTGCTCGATGCTAGTTATACCTTTTGTGATGTGATTGTTTTATTTACACGAATGCTATGTCACAACACATACATATGCCATGATATCATGCCTTTTGATTTGATGTTTGTCTCCTTTCACACAAACATGATCATAGCACTGGCACATGCCATGCATATGCCTTTTGATTGATGTGTGATTTATACATGCCATGTTGTTTGATTTTCTTCCCTTCTCTATCATTAATCTAGGACAATTAGTGACTTGTTTGTCTCCCCCTCCTATTAAAATAAAGGCCTACAAAAAAAACTAATAATTCAGGCAAAACTAGGGATAAAATGTTCACCCCACCCTCCAACTTAATAAAGTTCCATTAAAAGCCATTAAATCATGTTTTGCATGCTTGAAGCATATACGATCATGCATCCTCTCTCCCTTAAGTCCACCTACAGTTGTAAAGGATAGTCCCGGTCTATCGCTCTATTGCTATTGGCATAAGATGGCATGCTGATCTATCCCTCCTATTGGGGGTCATGTCGGTCATAGTAGAGGTACAACCTATGCCTCAACAGGGTCGAGGCTCCTAATGCACCATCGTTCCACAGCTTTGACATGGGACAGGACCGTACTTTCAAACCTTGAGTCGAAGACCTAGGAACTTTTGAGAGAAATCTTGTAACATCAGGGCCTGATTATCCATTTTTATAATAAACCATATATTATTTGTAATATTGTGTTTAATAGTTTATTAATGGGTAATCTGTTGTTTCTTAGTTGTGTGTGGTTGGGGTTGGTCTTCTGTGCATCAGGTTGTGATTTGGGACCTATGTGGAGTCCGGTTTGAGGATGCACAGTTACCTCGCTTTGCGTGCCCATTCTTTTTCTTTTCTTTCTTTTTCTTTCTTCTCCCACTCACGAGTACACGCACCCGTCTTCTCCCCCATTACCTTCCACCAGCCCGTGCCACCACCACCCAACGACCCGTGCCTCCGTGTCATCTCCGACACGATGGGCGGCTGGCGGGATGCGGGAGGAGGTAGGGATAAGAAGGGCGGAGGCGATTGGCCGGGGATGAGCCATCACGCGAGAAGAAAAGGGAAGAGGAAGCGAGAGCGCACACAACCGGGGAAGAGGGGGGTGGCTGACCGTGTGATCCGCCGGCAGGAGAGCCTCGCCGGAGCCCGAGGAGGCTTTCTAGAGTGTGGTAAGGGTCGCCGGTAGCCCGAGTAAGGTACGCGACCTCCTCCTCCTCCTTATGCCCGTTTTGGGTCAAATGTAGGTTTAATGCTTAAATAGTGATAAATTCATGGAAAATCGTAGAAAAATAGTATGTGATTATGAATGTGTTGATTAGCATGTTTATGATGTTATCATGCTGATTTATGGGCTTTTTGTGCAGGTTTTGTGGATGAATGAGAAGCATGACACAGTATTTGTTTTTGAGCTCTATGTCTTGATGATTTTCGTTGGAGCAGCATGCTTAATGGATTTGTGATTGATTTGAGGGGTTTTGAAGTAGACTTGAGGGTCTACACCTCATGTTTTTATGAGATTTTATGGATTTTTGTTGAGGGGTCCGATCCTTGCTCCCACTTGGGGAAGAAAAGGAGGACGGTGGGTTGGAGCGTTTTCTGCAACAGCAGAAAACGGTATGCCGTTTTGGTTCGGCATTTCATTTTGCTCCCAGCGGTTGAATCCGCATTCTGGCTTCGGACGACCGGTGGTTTTCGGTCGACCGTTTTCTCTCCTGTCTGATAATCTAACAGAGATTCGACATGCCGAAGAAATTCGGCATACCGAAAAAATTCGGCATACCGAAGAAATTCGATATACCGAATTAGGAGATTTCTTCGGTATGCCGAATCAGGGAAAAACGGCATACCGTTTTGGAAACGAAATGCCGATTTTGCCCTGTGATGCTTTATTGCTGTGTGGTTTTTATTGATGCTAAATGGTTGATTTGGCATGATGAATGTTTGTGATGGGTGTTTTGCCTCATGTAATGACATGGAGGCATGTGGTGCCCCAAATAGTGGATTTGGGCGTGGTTTTTGGGGTTTTACCCTGCAAAAGTTTTAAAAGATGGTTTTATGTGGCTTTTGGGCTTGAGACCCAATTGATGGTTTGTGGTGGCCTTGATGGCCGGTGTTGGGACCCCAATGGAGGGTCAGGTGTTGCAAGGAATAGAGTCCTGCAACGGAATGAATAAAATGGAAAATGGTTTTGAAAACTGAAAAAGAGTTTTAGAACACTAATAATGTGTTATGGAAAAAGATGTGGTTTATGAGCTGTAAGATGGTGTAGGCTGAGCCTAGGCTTTTGAGCCTAGTTGTTCGGGTCACCGCCGGTGTAGGCTGAGCCTAGGTAGTTGTACCTAGTTGTTCAGGTCACCGAGCTCGTAGCGGCGTAGGCTGAGCCTGGGCTTTTGAGCCTAGTTGTTCGGGTCACCGACGGTGTAGGC
>JAMKQA010047772.1:0-10590 GCA_024699735.1 Posidonia australis | reverse complement strand
CCTCTTGGTCGGTAAGTCCGAAACTTACCACTCTCCCTTTGGCCGGTAAGTCCGAAACTTACCATTCTCCCTCTAGTCGGTAAGTCCAAAATATACCACTCTCCCTTTGGCCGGTAAGTCCGGAACTTACCACTCGCCTATTGTCTGGTATGTCAGAAACTTGCCATTCTCCCTTTTGTCGGCAAGTCCGGAACTTGCCATTCTCCCTCTGGTCAGCAAGTCCGAAACTTGTCATTCTCCCCTCTTGGTCGGTAAGTCCGAAACTTACCACTCTCCCTTTGGCCGGTAAGTCCGAAACTTACCATTCTCCCTCTAGTCGGTAAGTCCAAAATATACCACTCTCCCTTTGGCCGGTAAGTCCGGAACTTACCACTCGCCTATTGTCTGGTATGTCAGAAACTTGCCATTCTCCCTTTTGTCGGCAAGTCCGGAACTTGCCATTCTCCCTCTGGTCAGCAAGTCCGAAACTTGTCATTCTCCCCTCTTGGTCGGTAAGTCCGAAACTTACCACTCTCCCTTTGGCCGGTAAGTCCGAAACTTACCATTCTCCCTCTAGTCGGTAAGTCCAAAATATACCAATTATTCCCTTCTTAGTTGGTAGGTCCGAAACCTACCATGCCTCATTTGATCCTTACTCAGAGAGTTTGGTATCGATGGTGCCTCCTTTGGTAGTGCTCCAAGTGGATTACACCAACTTCCTTTTGTGGACCGGTACCCTGGACTGCCCGATGGGCACCTGTCTAGGTGTCTATCCTGTTGGTCCGTAGATCCGGTATCTTGTCGTGCCCCCTTTCTTTTGGACTGGTATCCCTAACTACCTGGGCAATACTTGTGGTGTCCGATGAATGACTTTTGTGATCGATCACCTTTCGGTCGACAAGCACCGTGAGTCTTGTCTGATGCTTTTCTCGACAAGTGTGATAACCAATCATGTCCTTTAGGAGCTGATTGGTTGTCAACTTGTCAGCATTTATCATTAGCATTGTCTTCGGTGATTTTGGCTTCATCTGTGGCGTTCTAGGAGGCAAGACCAGACTTCTGGTGATTTCGCTGACAGGTAGCTAGATGCCATTAGCTAACTCTTTCTTACAGCTTCAGGCAGGGCATCTTCGTCAACTTCGAGAAGCGATCTCCTCCTCCTGATCTTTTTTCCTTGTAAGAAGAAGTGGGGTGTCTCTGTCAACCCTGAGCATCAGTCTCTGTTCCATTCATCCTCTGACATCGCTCAGGCAGGCGCATCTGTAGACACCCCATATGCTTGCAATGGGACCTTAAACCAAAAACCCTAAAACCCTAAATAAAACCCTAAAAACCAAATAGAACCCTAAAAACCCTAACAAAACCTAAAACCTTAGAAAAACACTAAGAAACCCTAAAAACACTAAAACCTAGCCAAAACTATAACCCTAGACATAAATTTAATCCCAAAACCCTAGAATTAATCCAAAACCCTAAGATTAATTTCAAATTCTAAATAAAATCCAAAATTAAGTCTAAAACCCTAGAATGGATCCCAAAACCCTAGGATTGACTCAAAATCCTAAATAAAATCCAAGATCTAATCTAAAACTTTTGACTTGATTCAAAGTCCTAAATAAAATCCATAATCAAATTCAAAAACCTATAATTGATCCAAAACCCTAGGATTAATTCAAAACCTTAAATAAAATCCTAACTAAAAAATTAAAATTAAATTTTAAACCTTAACAACTTAACTACTTAACTACTTGCCACTTCACTCTAACAACCATAACCACTTCCCACTTCACTCCAACAATCTTAACCACTTCCCACTTCACTTTAACCACCTTAACCACTTCCCACTTCTTTCTTAACAACCTTAACCACTTCCCACATCATCTTAACCACTTCCCACTTCACCCAAACAACCCTAACAACCTTAACCACCTCCCACTCTAACCATAACAACCAACCAAGCCATTTGGAAGCCTATAAATACCCCCTATTTGCATGGAAAAAAAGGCAGGAAAAAAGGAGAGAAAAAACTTGGAAAATTTGAGAGGAGAGCCATCAAATCCTTTTCCTAGCAACTAGAGCAACCAGAGGGGTCCAGGAGCAGAGAGGAGGCTTGAGGAGGAGGAAAATCTGAGTTTCCAGCCATCTCCGGAGAGCTCCGGCGACCTCCGACGGCCAAGGTCATTGTCGGCTCAGGTATGCCCTCCACGGACCTCAATTTCCTTCCAGAATGGCTTCCTAGGTCTCCCTCTACCTTCTCCAGTCAATTCCAATAGAGCCAGAGGTCTTCCCTGGCTGGAATCGTGGTTTCAGGCCTCACCGGAGTCGTTCTCCGGCGACAGAGGTGAGGGCACGAATCTAGTGATCGATTTGTGCCCCAGGGTGCTCAATCCTCATTCCATGTGGTCCCTCTTGCTTCTCTAATCCCTGGTGTGCCATTTCGCTGCTTCCCTATGCCTCTAGGGGCTGATCGCTGGAGTCGTGCGTCGTTGCCGTCGTCGAAGAAGACGACTGGTAACGACGACGGATCGCGTGCCTCCTGCCTTGCCGTGCCTCTCCAAGTCTCCAAAAACATTACACGGCACACCCCCAACACTCCATAGCCATCAGAGTCGAGCTTCGCGACCTGAATCACCCCTGCAACCATGCTCACCGGAGAAGACAACGGCAACGGCAGGTGGAACCCAGCATCGCATGATCTCCCACCTTTCTGGCCTCTAGAGGAAAGGGAACGCTCCACACATCATCCTCATGCTACCAAGTGCTTTGAGTCGCAGCTCCATGACCTCCAGGTTCCTCCATCTTCCAGAGTGCCATTGCCGGAGTGGTGTCGACAACGAGGGAAGTGGGGGGCCATTTCTGACCGTCGAGCCTCAGATCCAAACCATTGGATCTCCTCCTCTCTTTCTTCTCTAGCTTCCAGTAGGACCTGATGCTCGATCAGGCATCGAGATGCCCTGGAAAGGGAATCCCCTGCAGTCGTCGACGGTGGAGTTCCGTCGCTAGTGGTCGTCAATTCTCTTTCCTTTTAAAATAAAAAAAAATAAGTTTTCTTTGAATAAACTTCTGTACTTTCATTTTTCTGACATTTAGGTCCTTATGTCTTACATTTGAATCCTTTTTTCTTACACATAGGTCCCTGCAATAGATTTAAACCATTTTAAATAATATTTGTTCGGAAAAAATTGCAATGTGACCCTTGAGCTTTCTTAATAATGTTTTCCATGCTTAAAAGTTTGACATAAACCCTCTGAGCTTCTTTTCTTACATTTTGAATCCAGTATTTTGCATAAAAAACCCTGAGCTTTGTTGAAATAGTTTTGAATGCATATTCCTCTATTTATATTGCAAATAAAACCCTGAGAATTCAAATATTTGCTTAATTGTGACCTGAATTGCATTTTAGCCCTTGAATTTTACTGATTTCTCACTAAATGCATGTTTTCTAGGGTAAAATTACATGTCAGTCCCTGGAACTTTCAATTTCCAAACATAAACTCTTTTCCTTGCAGATTTAACCCAGAATTTTTTCAAAATTGTATTAAATGCATGTTTTAATAGCAAAATCGCACATTGAACCCTAGGAACCTTGAATTTGACCAAAAAATGCACAATTTTGCACATTTGACCCCAGATTTCTTCAAAATTACATAAAATGTGTTTTCCTATGTATTTTTGATGATTTGGCCTCAGAATTTCAGTTTTCACTCAGAATTTGGAAATTTTGCACAAAAGCCCCTAGAATTTACACTTTTACTCTCACATGCATTTTGTACATTTTGTTGCTATTTTTCATGCATATCTTCTCATGTTTTCTTCCTTACATCATGCATGCATTTCTAACCCATTTCAAACTTGTTTTTCCCATTATTTCCCCGTTTTCTTCTGACTTTTACGATTCAAATTTGATTTGGCTTTCCATCTCTTGAGGGCGTACATTAATAGGCTTAACAATGCTGACATTGTCCCGAATGAGGATTATTTTCTCCAATTTGATTTCCTCGGATTTCTTCGAGTTTCTGTTGATTTACGTCACACTTTCCAAGAGTTTCTCGATTTTCAAGATTTTCTTCATCGCCCACGGGCTTACAGTAAAGTGGTATTATCAATGCTTACATTTGTCCCTCGACTTGTCATTTTTTTTCTTTTCTCTTCTTTATTTCTTTGATTTGGCATGTTTTCTAGTCGCCTTTATCATGTGCACTTTGAATAGGTAAGCATACACACAATAGACCATTGGCAAGTAAGAAACCTAGAAAGATCGAGTTCCTCGGGCGCATAGGGGTGCCTAACCCCTTCCCCATGTGTAACAAGAATCCTTACCCTTTCGCTAGCCCGCTTTGATTTGTGCACTACATCCATTAGGCACGGAGCATGCATATGTTTTCTTCGCCTTAATTTCTTTTTGGTTTTCCTTTGTGATTGGTTTTCCTAATCTTTCCATTAAAAGACTAGGTGGTGACTCCTTTCCTTATCTTTCCTTGGTGTTTCCAAGTCTAGTCTTCTTCTCCAGATTCACCATCTTCGTCGTGACCGTATCGGGACTCCTCGTGTGCTTCCACGCACTGTAGGAGAGCTGTGTAGGGTTCCACTAGCATGGTCACACATGGTATTTTACCCAAAGCCATAATTATAGGTCAATTTGGAGTCCTCATGCAAGCAATGAAGCATGTCTTCTCTCAAGTGAAGTATTGAATGTGTCTCTGGCACATGAGAACAAAATTCTTTCCAAGTTTAGAAAA
This sequence comes from Posidonia australis, assembly GCA_024699735.1. Taxonomy (NCBI): domain Eukaryota; kingdom Viridiplantae; phylum Streptophyta; class Magnoliopsida; order Alismatales; family Posidoniaceae; genus Posidonia; species Posidonia australis. The sequence goes on along the minus strand of JAMKQA010047772.1, from coordinate 5,872 downwards.
TTCGAATCTAATAAGAAACAAGCGACAAAGAAGGCTATGTAGATTATAGTTTATGCTTTCTTAAGTGTAAAAGAATTTGAGGATGCTTGGAAACAAATGTTGTTATAATACGAATTAAGAAATTTTAGATGGCTAGTGAAGTTGTATCAATTACGTCGAATTTGGGTGCCTGCATTTGTCAAGGATACCTTTTGAGTTGGTATGTCTCTCTACTTTATTACGGTATGTTTATCCCTATTATGTGTCATAGTGGTGTCATTACATTATCATAGTGGTATCATTACATTGTCATTATGGTGGGCGTCATGACCAGTTATTTTCATGTCATAAAGTATGTCTACAACACAAAGGAGTGAAGGAATGAATGCATTCTTCGATGATTACATAAATTCGAAGACAACACTAAAATAATTTATTCAGCAATAAGAGGTGGCACTTTAGGCTATGTGTGAAAAGGAAGCACAAGTTGAGTTTGATTGTGCTCACAAGAGACCGAATTTACTTACACCGTTTGTGTTGGAGAAACAACTTAGTGAGACATATTTAAGAAGTGTCAAGAGGAGATTACCAACACCATGTACTGCAAGGTTTCACCAACAAGATAGAATGATAGTTAGATTATTTAATCTGTGATTGAGCTGATGAAGTTAACATAGCCACCTATTGAGAAGATGTGCATAGTTGAATGGGAGCAACACAACATAGATCTTAAATGCAATTGTTGATTAGCTGAGCACAGGGGAATACTATGCAAGTATATCTTTGCCGTGATGAATAATAGGAGATTAGAATGTGTGCCTCCTCAACATTTGCTTGATAGATGAAAGAAGAACCAAAAGTGGTTGTATGTGAAAGAAACTTACATATGTGAGAGACAGACAGATAACACTCTAGGAAGGTATGCAGATATCTATCACAAATGTTCTGAATTTTTTGAGATTGGAGTCGTATCCAATGAGAAATATCTCAAGGTTGTCAATTCTATAACAAATGCTCTCAGAAAACTAACTCCCTCCGTAAAGCTCGTATATTCATTTTCAGTGACTTCGGATACCAAGAACGAAAATATTTAGTAGCTACTTGTTCACAAGTAGGATATGCCATTCGCATTGTACTATGAACTTTGTAAAATTAGTACTGATATCTATAATAACAATTATGGTTGTGTTGTGTATAAATGTTAGGATTCTTTGTCATAACTGACCGAATGGCTCGGGTTTTATTCAACTTAGGCAGTTCATTTTCATTTATATCTAAGTCTTTAGCGGTCGAGGTTGGAGATAGACCAGTTAGGCTAGCTTTCTAGTTAGATGTGGTGACTCCATTAGGAGAACACAGTCTAACATGGAAGTATTTGAGGTCCGTCAACATTCAGCTTGGAGACAAGGATTTTCAAGCCAGTTTGATTCTGATGAAGATGCAACAATATGACGTTATTCTAGGAATGGATTGGCTAGTACAACACTCAGTAATGATCGACTGTGTCAAGAGGCAGTGTCCTTCCAATTTGACCTCTCAGGTTATGCCTGAGGCAGCGTCCTTCCAATTTGACCTCTTAGGTCACATCTGAGGCAATGTCCTTCCAATTTGACCTCTCAGATTACGCTTAAGGCAGTGTTCACCCAATTTGACTTCTCAGATTATGCATGAGGCAGTGTGTGACATCTGGGCCTGATTATCCATTTTTATTTGTAAACCATGTGATTTATTTTAATATTGCTTAGATGGTTTATTAATGGATAATCTGTTGTTTCTTGTTTGTGTGAGCTTGTGGTTGGTCTTCTGTGCACCTGTTTGTGATTTGGGACCAATGTGGAGTCCGATTTGAGAGTGCATAGTCGTCTCGATTTGCGTGCCTACCTTTTCTTCCTTTCTTTTCCTTCGTTTTCTTCTTCCTTTTCCTTCCTCTCACAAGTCACACACTATTTTTTCCCCTCATCTCGTTCCCTTCCCCGACCCATGCCACCAGAGACACTGGTCTGTGCCTCGCCATCTCCTTCGATACGATGGGCGGCCGACACGATGCGGGTGGAGAGAAGGATAAATGGAGGCCGCGGCATGCGAAGAAAGGAAGGGGTGGTAGAGAGAGGAGGAGAGGGAGAGGATCGGTGCATAACTGAGGAGGTGGTGAGCCGCTCGTGTATTCTGTCGGCAAGGGAGGCTTCGCCGGGGCACGAGGAGGTTCGCAAGAGGGCCGGGAGGGTCGCCGGGGGCTGAGCCAGGTACGCGACCCCTTTCCTCTCCTCCGTCTGGTGTTTTGTTAACAGTAGGTTAATTGCAAGAAACATTGTGATAAATGCATGGAAAATCGTAGAAAAACAGTAGGAATGATGGAAATGAGATAAATGATGTGAATGTGTAGGGATCATGCTAGATTGTGTGAATTTCGTTAGTTTTGGGTAGATATGCCCTAAATGTTTTAAGGTTTAACTCTGAGTATGTTTCCCTTGCGAATTTAAATCTCCTTGTATGGTCGATGGAATCATGAATGGTTTGAGGAGTTTTGAAGTGGACTTAAGGGTCTACACCCCATGATTTTATGGAAATTTATGGTGTCTGTTTGGGGGGTCCGATCGGGACTCCCACTTTGGGCGAATTCTGTCGCTGCGAATAGGGGTGTGCCCTGTCTACAAGGAATTCGGTATGTCGAATTTATTCGGTATGCCGAAATCTTAGCAGATTAAGGCAGATGCCTGATTTCGACAGACCGAAAACACCCGGTCGACCAAAATAGGGGGTTTCGGCATACCAAAACAGGGAATTCCGGAATACCAAATTGAAAATTCGGTATGTCATTTTTGCCCTGAATCTGGGATGTTAAAAATGTAAATTTTTGATGAATGTTAAGTGGTTTTAATGGTATGGTGGTTTTATATGAATGATGTTTCCCCATGTAATGACATGGAGGCATGTGGACCCCCAAACAAATGGATTTGGGTGTGGTTTTAGGTTTTAGACCCTATTAATGAATGAAAAAGATGGTTTTATGTGGTTTTGGGCATGAGACCCAATTTATGACTTTAAGCATGGTTTTCATGGCTTGAGTTGGGACCCCAGTGGAGGGTCAAGTGTTGCAAGGAAATAGAGTCCTGCAACGAGAAGAATGGAATGAAATGAAAATGGTTTTGAAATGGAACACTGATAATGTGGTTGCCGAGCTCATAACGGTGTAAGCTGAGCCTGCGTTTTCATACCTAGTTATTCGGGTCACCGACGGTGCAGGCTGGGCCTGGGTAGTTGTACCTAGTTATTCGGGTCACCGAGCTAGTAGTGGTGTAGGCTGAGCCTGGGCTTTTAAGCCTAGTTGTTCGGGTCATCGACGGTGTAGGCTTAGCCTAGGTCATTGGACCTAGTTGTTCGGGTGACCGACTGAGGCGTCAGATAGAGACGTATCCCCGTGCACTTATGAAAATGAAATTGAGGCCGGTTGACTGGGGCGGTGACATCCCGCACAGGGAATATCATCGCGGTAGTGCAGTAAGGTAGGGAAAGGATGTCCTCGCCTACTGCTTGTGTGCCTGGTTACCCCTGATCAAGGTAACAACAGTAAAGAAATGTGGAAATGAATAAAGAAAGTGAAATGTGTTTTGGTCAGGATTGAACTGATGAAATGGTCCTAAAATCCTGAAAAGAAATGATGATGTTTTAACCAGTTGTCAGCCAATGTTTATGATTTGGTTTTGAGCGCAATGGGGCATTGTGTTTTAGGCTGGATCTGGTCAGAAATGTGAATTTGAAAAAGTGTGTTTTGGAAAGAAATCCCAAATATTGAAAAGGGGAATGTTTTGGAAAAAAAATGAATTCCAAAAGGTTTTTGAAAGAAATGTAAAGGAATGTTTTGTAAGAAAAAGTGATTTTGGAATGAATTTCGAAATGTTTTGAGAAAGAAAAGGAAACATGGCTTTTGAAAAGCATGGATTGGGATTGAATTCCCAAGTGATTGTTTAATAAAAGAAAGGATGATTTTCAAAAAGAGAAAACCAAGTTTTGAAAACGGTGAGATTTATGGTTTTGCCGAGGTTTTGTGGTTTGTATGTTTTGGGGCACGTACTGGGTGACTTGATGTCACTCACGCGTGCTATTTTGGTTTTCAGGTGTAGACCGTGTGCAACCGAGTTTCGGTGCCGGAGTTGGAGCTTCTAGCCGCACATTGTGATCCTTAAGGTGAACCTTAGTTATAGTTATTTGATGTTTCTGTAATTAGTGTAATTATGCTTGATACTGTGTTTTGGTAGCGTGCCCGGGATCGGGGCATTACAGAGTGGTATCAGAGCTAAGGTTACACCTTGTGCACCGGCTTGGTGATGTCCGGTATAGTGGCTCCCTTGGACTGAATCCTGTGCTGAGATCCAAAGTTATTGGCTTCAGATGCCAGGCTATAGCGGAGGCTGTTGAGCTTGCCAGCCGCTATGAGGATGATTGTAGGCTGTTTCAGGAAGAGTATCCCAAGAAGGAAAAGGGGAGAATGTCTCTCTCTCGACCTTCTGTCTCTCGACCTTCCGTTTCTCGACTGTCTGTGACAGGAGCGCCAAGTTCTAGGAGCTCTGGCAGCTCTGGCAAGAAGCAAAAGCAACGGCCTACGTCTGGTAGAGAAGAGAGTATGGGTTTCAGCCATACTGGCTCTAGCAGTGGCCCACAGATGAGACCGTGCCACGTCTATGGCAAGATGGGGCATGTAGCAGCGCAATGTTGGCAAAGGCAAAGGAATTTGGACAGAGTAGTCTGCTACAACTGTGGGAAGTCCGGACATTACTAGAAGGACTGTCCCAGTCAGCCAAAGCCAGCAGGAGATGCGCCACTTCAGCCTACCAAGGGGAGAGCGTTCTCCATTGTTGCCCCAGATGTTGGTCCATCTGGAGATGTGGTGGATGGTGAGAATTAGCACAGCTGAGTTTGATAAGTCCTGTCCTGTAATAATAGATCCTATGTGTAATTGACACTATTTCTCAATATGATTATGGTTATGGTGTGTTGATTATAGGATCTTTCCTTGTGGTTGATCGGATGGCCTGAGTCTTGTTCGACTCTGAGAGTTCATTTTATTTTGTCTCCGAGTCGTTTGCTTTTGAGATCGAGACTAGGCCAGCCAGGTTGGCATTCCACCTAGATGTGGTCACACCATTAGGAGAACACAATCTGACATGGAGGTATTTGAGAACGGTTGATATTCAGCAAGGGGACAGGAGTTTTCTTGCCAGCTTGATCCTGATGGATATGTAGGATTATAATGTTATCCTGGGAATGGATTGACTGGTACAGCATTCAGTTGTGATAGATTGTGCCAAGAGAAGAGTTCTGGCAGAATGTCCAGGCCAAGGCTGGTGTATGGTACAGGGCACCAGATCGGGTGAGCCCAGGAAAGTGATTACTGCTCTCAAGGCCTATCATCATCTGGCGAGAGGCAATGTGGGCTATTTGGCCTATGTGATAGTTTCTACTTCGCCTGTGGTCAAGATTCAGGACTTGCCAGTGGTGAGGGAATATCCCGATGTTTTTCCAAAAGAATTACCTGGAATGCCACCGCACAGGGAAGTGGAGTTTGCGATTGATTTGGTGCCGGGATCAGGTCCTACTTCTAAGGCTCCGTACAGGATGGCACCTGCTAAGCTAAGGGAGCTTCGGAATCAGCTGCAAGAACTGATGGATAAGGGATTCATTCGTCCTAGTGTTTCATCTTGGGGAGCACCGATTCTGTTTGTGAAGAAGAAGGACGGTTCACTTCGACTCTGTATAGATTACCGGATGTTGAACCAGATCACTATTAAGAACAAGTATCCACTGCCCAGGATCGACGATTTGTTCGACCAGTTGCAGGGGGCATCAGTGTTTTCCAAGATAGACTTGAGATCTGGATACCATCAGTTGAGGATTA
>JAMKQA010047771.1:0-11531 GCA_024699735.1 Posidonia australis | reverse complement strand
GCTGTTGTGTTCGCCTTGAAGATTTAGAGGCATTATCTATATGGCAAACAGTTTGAGGTGTACACAGATCACAAGAGTCTGAAGTACATCTTTACTCAAAAGGATTTGAACCTGAGACAGAGGCACTGGGTGGAGTATATTAAGGATTATGATTTTAGTTTGTCCTACCACCCAGGGAAGGCTAATGTGGTTGCTGATGCTCTAAGAAGATGCACTCATGTCGTGGCTAGTCTGATGATCCATGACTGGAAATTGTTAGAGGGACTAGTGGAGTGCAGACCTCGGAGGCAGTCTCAGGGACCCGCCAGGGTAGTGTTGGCTAACTTGTCTGTTCACCCGAGGATGATCGAGGCGATTGTCACAGCTCAACAATATGATTCTTTTGTGTCTGATATCTGGAGGAAGCTAGTAATGCCCCTCATTTTTCTATTGGGGTGGATGGTGGGTTGAGGTATGACTTGAGATTATATGTACCTCAGATAGAGGAAACCAAGAAGAGTTTGCTGGATGAAGCCCACCGCTCCAGATTCTTTATTCATCCAGGTAGCACCAAGATGTTAAAGACCTAAAGAGGAACTTTTGGTGGCATGGGATGAAGAGAGAAATTGCTGAGTATGTGGCGAAGTGTGCAACCTGCCTGATAGTGAAGATAGAACACCAGAAGCCCAGAGGGAATTTGCAGCCTATGGACATTCCAGTATGGAAATGGGAAAATGTGTCGATGGACTTTGTGATGGGTTTGCCGCGAACCAGAAGAAAAAATGATACTGTGTAGGTGATAGTGGATCGCTTTATGAAATCAGCACATTTCTTGCCAATATGGGTGAATCTTCCATTGGCAAAACTGGCAGAGTTATATATGGCAGAGATTGTGAGATTGCGTGGTGTCCTAGTGTCTATTGTGTCTGACAGAGACACGAGGTTTACATCGAGATTTTGGGGAGCTCTATAGGAGGCTTTTGGCACAGTGTTGACTTTTAGCACTGCTTTCCACCCCCAGACAGATGGCCAGACAGAGAGGACCATCCAGACACTAGAGGACATGCTGAGGGCTTGCGTCTTGGACTTTGGTGGTAGTTGAGAGGATCATTTACCTCTGATTGAGTTTGCATATAATAATAGTTAGCACACTAGTATTGGTATGCCACCATAAGAAGCATTGTATGGCAGACCCTGCAGGACACCCACTTGCTAGAGTGAGGTGGGTGAGAGACAGTTAGTTGGGCCCGAGATCGTACAACAGTACGAGGGCAAGGTGGATCTGATCAGGAAGAGGTTGTTGTCTACCCAGAGTCGGCAAAAGAGCTATGCTAATAGGAGGCGGAGACCTCTGGAATTTGTGGTAGGAGACTTCGTTTTTCTGAAGGTTTCACCAACCAAGGGTGTAATGCGGTTCGGTAGGAGAGGCAAGTTGAGCCCTAGATATATCGAACCGTATCAGATTACCAAGAGGGTTGGTTAGGTGGCTTACAGACTAGATCTGCCTCCAAAGTTGGCGGGTGTACACAACACCTTCCATGTGTCGATGTTGAGGAAGTGTTTGGCTGATGCGTCCCAGGTGATACCAGTGCAACCAAAGGAGCTGTGGGAGGACTTGAGTATTGTTAATAATGCAGTTCAGGTACTGGACAGGAAAGAGCAAGTCCTCAAGAATAGAGTGATTCCATTGGTGTTAGTTCAGTGGCAACACCATGGTACAGAGGAGGCTACCTGGGAACGCGTGATGGACATCTAGAGACAGTACCCCTACATGTTTTGTTAGAGTTGAATTTCGAGGGTGCTGCGAATCAGCTCAAGGGTGCTTCATGAACTGGTTTAGTCACGGGTCACCCGACTGCTCACTAGCACTACTCTTACTGAACGCATGAGAGCTCCCTTGTGCCAAACGCCTTAGTTCCACAAGAACCACCTTCCATCCGCCTGCGTCCTCTAAGGGCTTGGTCTCCCCGACAGGAGCCTGGCCCTTACGACCACGAGGAGGCATCCTACTAAAAAAAGGCAAAGTACCTGCACCACAGACAAAACTACAATCAAAAAACAATGGCGAAGAATCAGGTGCACACTCTACCATGCATGCAAAACCTATGGAGTCTCTAGACTAGACACCCTAGTTGTAGTGCAACCTAGTGAACCTGGAGCTCTGATAGAAAAACTGTAATGGCCCTCATTTTCCACAATAATTTAAAACAAATTAAATTATAGGAAAATTAAAGCCAAACTGTAAATATCTAACTATCAAGAACCGGAGTGTGCTGCTAGGAGATTCAAGACTATATGCATTACGCTAACCCTCTACATGCATGCACCTGCAAACCAATAACACAAGGGAAAATGTATGAGTGACAAAGGTCACCCAGTACGCACCTCACGAAAACTGCAGAAAACAAATCATAATTACTTTTCTTTTAAATTCATTTTGCAAACCATTTTCTCAAAACCTCACAAACCAAGCCCACACTAGCCAAAACCACAACCGGGGCTCTACTAGCCCAAAACCATAAGCGAAGGCCCAAAATGGCCAAAACCACACACAGTGAGTCAGGAAGCCCGACGCCAGGCAACCTAACTCTGGCTACACACAGTTTGTCGAGCAGCGACCACAATGTTCTACATTGCCACGGTGACTGCCACCCTATGCAAGAGTGTTCACGGTCCCGCGATTCTCCCACTCTAGAGAACCCTCAAAAGCCAACCCCCCCCTTGGGAAGGCTATCCTGTCTCTCAGGACGCTACCAGCTACGGGGCATATGTCTCACCCGCACTGGCCACCACAAGGTCCCCCTCCTCACGACGTCCTCCACACACGGTGCTCCGGAGGGAATGTCATAATTCCACACTCGACGACACCTGAGTCTTAGTGCTCACAACGATAGCAGGAGTATCATACCTCCCCATCATACCATAAGACACCTCGTCTTGCAAACCACAACCCTAGCCTTGAGACGATAGTCAAGGAGTCTCATAACTCTAGGACCCAGCGCCCCTCAGCCTTAGGTATCTCGGTCCCCAACCTCAACCAAGGAGTCACGCCCGACCACTTGAGAATGTCGTCACATTCCTTGGTCTTGACGACACAGTCCCACACTGTCTTGGCTCGTACACAGAAAACCAGGAAAACATTTTCCAAAACAGGCCTACTATTTCATTGAAATCCATTTCCAAAAACAATTTTCTTACCTTTGAAAACTCTTCCAAAACCTCGGCAAAGTGACGTATCAGGTGTCCCAAGGGACCACCACTGATGGCCCACAATCTCACTCAAGCGAGCAAGACACAGTAATCCAGAAATTCCTCGGAAAACACATTTTATAAACATATTTGGGCCCTTATTCAACATGCCGGAAAACAGGTTTGGTATGCCGAAATCCACTAATTTGCCATGCCGTTCTATCTCCGATATGCCGAAATCTACTGGATCAGTCGACTAGGGTGATTCGGCATGCCGAATCGACTAGAGGACCAATACTATTAGAAAAATGGCATGTCGAACAAATTTGGTATACCGAAATTCACTGATTTGGTATGTCGTTTCCACTTCGGTATGTCGAATTCCATGAATCCCAGAAAATGTCCAACACCCTACTATTCAAAATCGCTTAATTGGGACCGATAATCAGACATGCAAAACCAACACCAAAAATCTTGCATAAAACATAAGATGTAGACCCTCGAGTCTACTCCGAATTCCAACAAACAAAACTAAAATTCATTCACCTTGTATCAAGATATAAAATCGCATAGGTAGAAGGGTCAAAATGAACCAAATCACACCAACTACCATAAATACCCATAAATTCTAATAAAATCACAATAAATTCTAGGAATGTAAAATTACCTAGATTTCATGCAACCCTATCAATTTCTACCATTTTCATGCTCTCTATTACTAGGATTGGAGATGCATACCTGAAAATGAACTCCAACGATCTCCGACAGACTTTGGCGAACTCCGATGCAACCACGGCCACGGGAGCACTCCACGCAAGCTCCACATGCCACCACAAGCCGCCGCACACCGTCGCTAGCCCTCAAGCACACCTAGAAGAGAGGAGGTCGCGGGGAGGAGAGAAACATGGTAGGGAGAGTGAGAGAGTGAAATGGGAGGGAGTGAGTGGAGGGAGAGAGAATGAGTGGAGGGGGAAAAGAGGGAGATGGCGTGCTGAGGACAGCAAGAAGTGCACGGGGGAAGAAGGGAGAAGCTTGGGTAGTGCATGGCGGAGGCCTCTGGCTTAAAAGCCACGCAGAAGGAGTAGGTGGTCGCGTGCATGCAACTAGTCAGCCACGCGCACACCTACACTTCCCTCAGCTGCCAGCCGCACCAACCACTGCATGGAGCCAACAACCCACCACAACCAAGAGACCAACTGCTAGCCTCAACCACTGGCCCATGAACGCACGCCCCACGTGAACCCCACACCTGGGCCCCACATGAACCCACACCATGGCCCCACACACACAGTGCCACAATGCACAGTGCCAACCACGCAAATAGTGCATGGCGGAGGCCTCTGGCTTAAAAGCCACGCAGAAGGAGTAGGTGGTCGCGTGCGTGCAACTAGTCAGCCACGTGCACACCTACACTTCCCTCAGCTGCCAGCCGCGCCAACCACTGCATGGAGCCAACAACCCACCACAACCAAGAGACCAACTGCTAGCCTCAACCACTGGCCCACGAACGCACGCCCCACGTGAACCCCACACCTGGGCCCCACATGGACCCTCACCATGGCCCCACACACACAGTGCCAAAATACACAGTGCCAACCACGCACAGGGATACGCAAATAGAAGCTGGCCCACGCGGCCCAAGCCCAAAAGCACAAAATCACACAACAAGCCTCGGAACAGTAATACCCATCTAGGAATAAAATTCATAAAATGTAAATAATTAAAAAAAGAATTTGACGAGTGTTACATTAAGTACTTGGTGTGATGCCTTATTGACCTTCACATATTTGAAATCTTATTGTTCTTCTAGGACTTCTTTTGAATTTTCAAAATTCAAAAACATAGCCTTCCATGAATTTTCAAAATTCGAGATTTTTCACATCTTCTCTCGAATTCTAAAAATTCTATAAAAGATGAGCATCATAAGGGTTAGTCCTCCCCTCCTTAATTGTAGAATAAAAGAACTAGGTAATTTTATCATTAGATTTTAACCAAACAATTCTAGCCTTTTGCTAGAAGAAGTTTTTCCCAACATCCTTCAAACCACTAACTTTGAAGCTAAATTTCAAGAGCAGACATCCATTCAAGTAGCTGAGCATGCCGATTCACCACATCACCAAAGACATTTTTGTTCCAGAATTTAGGTTTTTGCTTAAGCCCCTTAAGTTTTAAACGTAAGCTCATCATAGGTTCCAAACTGGTAGTATAATTCCACTTAATTTTGACAAAATCAAGATGAATGGGGTGCAAAATCCACATAGATTGGAATCTAAAAGGTGAAGGACCACCCACATTTTTAGCATCAGTAAGTAGCATTATAGGAGAGTGATCAGTACACTCTAGGGAATTATGTCATAGAGCAGTTAAATTTGTCAAACCAATCAAAGTTAGCAAGCATTCTATCAAAACTTTTGTAAACTCTATCCAATTCTTGTTGACTATTACACCAAGATAAGTGATTACCATGATGAAATAGCTCTCGACTTCCAGTAAAACTAACAATATCATTATATTCATCAGCACTAGGGAAATCAAAGTCACCTTTGCCAACATATTCAGCAGAAGACCCAATACAGTTAGGTCACCTCCTACCAACCAAGGCATAGAGTAAAAGGCACATAAATTAAGCAAATCAATCCATAATTCCCTTCTAACAGTTCTATAACAAGATGCATAAATGCCAGTATACAATAATTCCTCTTTAGCTTCACTCCTAGCCAGAAAGCAAGAAGATTGGCTAATATCTAGTAAGTGAAGAGAAAAGGTTTGCCACAAAACCCAAATTTAAGACTTAGAAAAGTTATTCACCTAGATATTACACATATTCAAATGATTGTTAATATCAGGAGCTTTCTCGGTAACAAACATTAGTTCAGAAATGCATATCAGAGGCACTTTATATTACTTGATTAACCGCTTTCGAAGGTAAAAAATTTCAAAGTGAAGATTATCGCAACATTGTCAATCTTGCTAATAACAGGCTGTTATAAAAAATGTCTCCCATATGCATCATTCAATGAGTGGTTCCCATGGGGTTTTATATGATGCTGCTTTAAAATATTGAATGTTAGTTTCATGTTTTAGAGATGCAGTTTTTATTAGATACAAGACCCTTTTTTAAGATAATAAGATATATTTCATGTTTTTTTTTGCTATAGCAAGATTGTTATTTCCTACTGGCTTCTTCCCCTACTGGTTGTTTGAGGATTAAAAATGAAACACAATTGAGAAAAGGGACAAGGTTGTTAATATTTTTAGCTCTTATTGATAATAAATAAAACACTTTCTGTTTATTCCGTCTTGAAAATTTATTGTGGTATAGATATAGCATTCATTTTTTTAACATTATTTGTTAGTGATCAACATGTTTTATCCAGCTGATTTTTTTATCTATATGTTTTTTGTATCTTATTTATTATGGAACCTACTATTTCTTTTGCTTTGGATAAGAAATCATGTAGGATATGAAACCATGGAAAGGTGTAAAAGGTTAAAATGCCAATACATGTTGGGAATATGTGTGTGGTATATATTCTATTACGTTGTACATATCTTTCATCTTTTAATATTCTTGTAAATTACTTATTAAAGACATTTCCTACTTTAGTGATCTAAGACAAAGAAATCATTTTAGTTATGGTCATCCTTAAGAGAATATTTCATAAAGTAGCTTCATGTTTTCTATTCTCTCTTTTTAGATTTTTGTAGAATAACTAAAAGCTACAAGAGACATACATGATGCATAGCATACAAAGATTGAGAGCTTTTGGAAAAATTGCATCGACATCAAAGTAAACCAAGCTGGAAGTGATCAAAGATTTATCGAGAAAACAAATAAAGGTTGTAGTAAGAATCTTTCTAGCAAAACTTGTTCAACAACATGCACATGAGTTGTGAATCCCATGTCAATAAAGACATAGAATAGGATGACTGGAAGCAAATAAAAGATCAATTAAACAACATACTTATCCATAATAAACTAGAGAATATAGAAACAATCATAAAGACATAAAAAATGTTAATATGCCATCAATCAATGAACAAAATACATTTACAAACAAAAAATTTGTGGAAGAAAGATGAAACAATACCATAAATACTATCGACAATACTATATAAAATACATCCTATTATCTTCCCAAATGAGAGATATAGGAAGCAATCTTATTTGATAAAGCTTGTTCTTCTCATTTTTCAATTTCTTACTCATTTTTCATTATTCTATTGTCATAAATTAGCCTATTATAATGTGATACTTAACTCACATTCTTTTTCAAATGTCTTCATGATTTTCTTTCAATCTAGACATATAGACATCTTATCATTTCTTTCTTTTCTAGAAAGAAATGTCTTCTCATCATGATTGGATGTATACACGAGTCGTGGATGGAAAAGTGTGTATATGGTTTTTACATGGAGTTCAGGAATTTGTAGAATTTGCATATAATCATGGTCTGGGTATTGTGGAAAGGAATGGAAGGATTATATGTCCTTGTAAAAAATGTGCACTATTGAAAAAACAATTGAGAAGGGATGTTGAAATACATTATGTAAGAAAGGATTTGTGGAAAACTACAAGTGTTGGTTTACACTTGGAGAGACCTTTCAAAGCTATAGGAAAGTTGCTCCTGTTAGTACGGATTCCATTGTGTATATGGTGATGAACGTGGCAGGTCCTGATATTAATGTGTTTGCTGATGAAGAGCCACATGGGAATCTCAAGAGTTTTATGAGCTGTTAAGAAAGGCGGAGGAGCCATTGTGGCCAAGTTGCAAGAATTACACAAAGTTATCAGTAGTGTCTGAGTTATTGGCATTGAGGATTGACTACAACATGACAAATAGTTGTTTTGATGCTATGATAGGTAAAATCAAGAAAATGTTACCAGAGAATTATGAATTGTCGAAGAATTACCACAAGACAAAGAAGATGATGAGAAAGATGGGGTTGGTAGAAGTGAAGATTGATGTTTTCTCAAAACATCATATCTTGTACTACAAGAAACATGAAGATAAATTAGAATATCCAGAATGTCACGAGCCCTGTTACAAAAGTGACTCAAAGACACGTGTACCTTAAAAGATGCTTCATTATTTCCCTCTAGCACCGAGGCTGAAAAAGTTGTACTATTGCAGAGAGACTGCAAAAGATATAACATGGAATGCAGATCATACACAAAACTCTGATATGGAGCATCCTTCTGACACCAAATGTTGGCAATTCCTAAAGGAGTCTTTTCCATCATTTGCTTCTGAAAATCATAATGTCATTGTTGGTCTTTCTAGTGATGGATTCAATCCACATGGTAGAGGAAAAGATTACTCTTGTAGACCTATCATGATCACACCATACAATCTACCTCCTTTTATGTGTAATAAGAGGTCGTACATGTTTTTGTTTTTGCTTATTTCTAGTCCAAGTCATCTTGGAAACACATTGGCGTGTACTTGAGGCCTCTTATAGATGAGTTGAAGATGCTTTGGGACACTAGGGTTGAGACTATGATGCAAGCAAGCGACAAACATTCAACATGAAAATTGCTTTGCTTTGGACTATAAGTGATTTTCCTGCATATGAGATATTATTTGGTTGGAGCACACATGGAAAGATGAGCTATCCTCATTGTATGAAACACACAAAGTCATTTCAGCTTCAATATGGTCGAAAGCCACATATTTCTTTGACTGTCATCGTCAATTCTGGCACATGGACCACCCATATCGAAGATAGAAACAAGCTTTTAAGAAGAATAAAATCAATCTTTCTAACTCAACCCCCCAAATTGTTGGGAGAGCAAGTTTTTAATCGACTTTTAAACTTTGAGCAGATCATTTTTGGCCATGATGTTGGTCCACAAACATTAGAAGGATTTGGCAACACTTACAATTGGACAAAGATCAGCATATTGTGGGAGTTACCGTATTGGTCTAAGCTCCTAATTAGGCATAATTTAGACGTCATGCATATCAAGAAGAATGTATTTGACAATGTGTTCTACATGGTAATGGATGTCAAGGGCAAGACAAAGGACACAGAGAATACACGTAGAGATTTGAAGTTGGTTTGTAGTCGTAAGGACTTGCACTTGATAGAACATGCTAATGGAAAGACTGAAATGGTAAAGGGAAAGTTCACACTCGATAAGAATCAGATAAAGGCAGTGTGTGAGTGGGTTAGCAACTTGAAATTTTTAGATGGATATGCATCAAATATATCAAAAATTGTAGATCTCAAGAAATATACTTTGAAGGGAATGAAAAGCCATGATTGTCATGTGTTTACAGAGAGATTACTTACCCTTGTATTTAGAGGTTTGTTACCTAAGTCTATTGTAGATGTACTTACATATCTAAGTAAATTCTTTAAGGCCATTTGCTCCTCCAAATTGTCTATGAAAGACATGGAGATTTTAGAGGAAAATATTATTCTCATATTGTGTAATCTTGAGAAGATATTTTTGCCTATCTTCTTTGAGTCGATGGAACATCTCATGATCCACTTACCTTACGAAGCCAAAGTGGGTGGATCAGTGCAATATCGATGGATGTATGCTTTCGAGAGGTACATATTATTGTAAAGAAAGTTTGTTTCTTTTTTGTTGTTCGGAGATCGTTTATCTAATTTATCTACTTTTTAAATATGTACATGTTTTTCTTGAAATGAAACGTTTGAAATAAAAATAGAGTGAAAGGTTCAATAAGTGCACAATATATCTACGAAGAGGTTGCCACTTTTTGCTCAAGATATTTCTCATCAGAGGTTGAAACAATGCATAATCAAGCACAGTGGAATGATGATCTGGGAGTTGAATAACAAGACGATATACTTTCTATCTTTTTTTCTAGTGTTCGTCCTTTTGGAAAGGCAAAAGAACGTCTACTCACCCAGATAGAGAAAGATGTTGTAGAGTTATATGTTCTTGATAATTGCGATGAAGTCGAACATTTTGTCAAGTATATTTCACTATCTTTCTCAATATGTCTATTCAATAAATTTTGTTAATAAATTATCTTATTATGTTTAAATTTTCAAGTGCAGGTTATTTAGAGAACAATTAATGGTTGACCGTCCTAGTCTAAAAGATGATGATATCTTAGAGTTATTTAGGAACATATTTCCTAAGTTGTAACGACCCAGGTTTTAAGAGTGGTGCTTTGGCCAGATAATTATGGTGGAATTCAAGCATGTTAGGCTTTGGGGGTCCCAATCCCTAACGTAGGACACATTCTTAGTGGTGTTTGACGCTTGGATTGTGGGTTTCTGGCCTTTTGGCGTGGTGTGGTTCAGGCGCTGTGCTGGCCCTCTTTGGAGTTTTGTGGTTTCTCTTGGGCCGTGGTGGTTTGGTGGCGGGTCCCTAGTGGCACGAGTCACATGTACATGGAAGGTCACGTGGTTTGGTTTCGTGCTTACGGCTTCCTTTCATTCCATCCCTTCTTTCTCTTTCCTTTCTTTCTTTCTTTTCTTTCTTTCCCTTCCCGGACCCCACCACCACCCCTTCTTCTTCTTCTTCTCCTCTCGCGCATGGGAGAGGGAGAGAAGAGAGAAAGGGTAGACAGGAGGGAGAGAGGTATTGTGAGAGAGAGACAGGGAGATGGTGGAGAGGAGGAGGTTGCAGCCGCCGTCGTCGCGTGGAGGAGAGGATCAACTCGTGGCTGGAGGAGGAGCGTCGCCGTCCGTCTCACGTCGTCACATCTTCGGTGGAGGTACGCACCCCGTAGATCTTATTTTGATTCCAAATTTGTGCCATAGGTGCATGTTAGTGTGCTAGTAATTGTAGTGGTTTCTATAGAATTTATTGTGCATTTGTGGGCCATATATGGCCGTATTTATGGTTGGAGTGAATAATATCCCCTTTCTATTTTCTGTGGTTTTCTCAAGATCCGCTTGATGGATCCTGGTGTTGTATGTCTGTTTTGGAAGATCGCGTTGAGATCTTCATTTTGATATATTGTTTGCGTGGTTTGGTCTAGTGGTTTGCAGGATTGGGCTTTGAGTCCCATTTTGGCTTGCCCTGCAGTCGCCTGGTTCGGCATGCCAAATTATTTCGATATGCTGTTTTTATTGCAGATTGTCCCCTCAACCCTTGGTTTAGTCGATCGAATTTATTCGGTCTGCCGCTCTGGGAGTCTTGGGTGTTGACAGAATTTCTGGTTTGGTCGACCGAACGTTTTCGATCTGCCAAATCGGAGAGTTTTCGGTCGACCAAGTGGTTTTCGGTCTACCAATCTGGTGCCCTGAGCCCAGATTCGGTTGACCGTCCCATTTCGATCTGCCAATTAAGGCCTTGATCATGCATTAGGTTATCTTATGTTTTGATTAATATATATATATATATATATATATATATATATATATATATATAT
>JAMKQA010047770.1:0-11019 GCA_024699735.1 Posidonia australis | reverse complement strand
GTATATGTCCTTCGGAAGGACACCACATCCGATCTAGCAAACAACCCCTTTTCCATCATAACCCAACTCTCCGGGCAACCTCCTTTAGCACTCCCAAGTCCCAAGTACTAAAGCTCAAATACAAAAAAAATCTAAGAAGCCTCTGTAGCAACCACTCAGAAGAATATCACAACAACCTTCCCTGAGAAGCAGCAACTCTTCGCTTGATGCGTACTTCAAAAATATCAATACCTTTCACCCATCGTTATTTTCAAAGTAATAATCCAAGGAACAAGAAAAACGTGGGACTGATTGTGTTGCGAAGAAGGCAAAGGTCCAATATATCATATATAAACAATGCAATTAATACACTGATGCAACAGATAAAAGGACAAGAACATCCAATTAGTCGTCAAGTCTTATCCATAAAACACAAACTGGCAAGTGGGCGTCGGAAAAACAGGTGATGCCATATTTCTTGGATCCATGAGTTAACTATGCAATTGATTCTAATATGGTATTCAATGCTCATCATCATAAAGGTTGAGATATATTTCCAAATTCATCTTCAACTACAAATATAAACAAGCATGTTATCTTTCTTTGTTGACCCATGCTTATTTCTACAGATATCGACACTAGTGACAACTTAAAATACGAGGTAGCCTTTTTAGTAATGTCTCAAATATAGTGTAAATTGTAATCAATGGCTGCTTTGGTTTTGGTTTTTTTTTTTTTTTCTGAAGAGAATCTCTTACCAGTAGCATATCATCACTCTTAAATTGACAATAAAATCAATTGACAATAAATAAAGAAGTCCAATTCACTACCATATCATCAAACTGATACCAGTAGCAGTTGAAATATAAACAAGGTCTTTAAAATAAATTAATATACAAATATCCTTACTACTTCAGTTCGAACATCGTTATGGCTTCTTGTTCCGCTTTTAAAACGAATATCTTGTTTTCCACGGTTTGACTTTTTAACTGTAGACCTTTTTTAGAACTATGTATCTGTGGAAAAAAGATCACAGAGTCTATTCTAGCTAGTTTTAACGTTAATCAATAATATATATGTTAATTCTCACATATACAATAATAAAAAAAATCTGAAATTTAATATAAATATTAATTACCTCTCTGGTGTACACTAATACGAAGGAAATGTCTTGGCTGCCTGATAATCATCGTGAGACTCAGGACATTTTGCGAATGCATCTATCCGTACCTTATAATAGATGTCATTCATCCTTTTCTTAATTAATTTTGTAAAAGGAACATGATAATCATCCTTGATACATCCAGGTGAAAGTGTAAACTTACTCTATATAAATCCAACATCATTGTCAATTTAATATACTAATTGTTTAACTTAAAAAAAAAATATTACCAATAACACATCAAACATTCTTTTCTTCTTATCTCAATGCAAATGCGACCACCGGTACTCAATGGTCGATGTATAAGATCTAAATTTTTTTGTGATTTCTAACGAGATCTTATGACTTCTCTTGAAGTTACTGCAAATAAATCAAGTTAAGTACAGAAAAAAAAAATTCCATGTTGACTAACACTAAATTTAAAAAAAGGTACCCATCTGAGTCAAGCTTCAGAAGAAGACGTGGTTCCTGAAAAACTTGAGCATATTCTCCTTATTGTTGTTGTTCTTGTTATTTATCAATCAAATTAAACATTTGTCAACAATTATATTTAATATAAAGACTTAAAAAGTATAATTTCATTATATTATTTACCATCTGCAGCTGGATAGGGAGACAATTCAGGCTAAACATGGCGTGTAGTACTACTCTGTGGAGTAGTACTATGCCTAAATATAAGAGGAAAGGTAGGAGCCTCCACCAAAGTGGTTGGAGGTGTGCATCTAACCTCAGGTGGTGTCAGACCCTGTAAACGAATGAATTCAAGTAAATGAGCACTCGCATAAGCACTAGGATCAATCTCTCGATCCTCCGATGAACCACATTGACCGGAACCATTAGAGCGTCGACCGCCTCTACCAAATTCGGCCTTCTAATATCGTAAACAATACATTAAAAATTTCATGTAAGATTCATGGAATTTACTGGATAAACATTATACAAAAATGAATAGTCAATATCATATCAAAATAACTTGATAACACTCACAAGCATAAGAACGACGACAATGTTCAACAAGAAAGCCGTGACAAACCTGAATTGAAACTAAGTTGTTAGTTTTCTATATTATTTTAATTAGTTGATATATATCAAAATTAAATAACAGATCAATGTTTCACTATCAGTATAGAATGCAAGTGCAAAAGGAGTTTACAAAGTAAATTAAAGATGATATTTACCAAAATAAAAATAAAATCTCCTTAATCTTCGTCACTATAGTCAATACTCTCTTCATTTTCATTTTCATCATCATCTTCACTGTTATCTTCTACAAACATTCTTTCTTCATCTTTAACTTGCCACAACATTGAATTTGATGGAATTATAGATATTTGATCTAGAGCATGGTCTTCAACTATCGGTTGTGGAGGCTCGTAGTCAGGTTGATACAAGTCTTTAAACTCGTTATTCATAGCATCATCTATCATAACAATGTAGGCACGTGCTTGGATCTTCATTATACTGAAAGATTCATCTTTCTTAAAACTTGAGGTACATAACATACTTGATCTACTTGTGAAGCTAACATAAATGACTCGAATTTCCTCAAGTATTTAGTTGGTATAACATCGACAATATCATGTCTGATGTTATGTGTGATTCCTTCTTTAGGATCATACTAGTCATAAAGGACCAATATCACTTTATTTGCACTAGAGTATTCCAACTCGAGGATCTCTTTTAAGATACCATAATAGTGCCAATATGGTCTTCTTCATAACAAGATTCGTTCACCATAACCTCTGAATTTTGAGTAGTCAATCTCCCACCATATTCTTGTGTGTGCAATCAATACTCATTTGTAAAGCAAGCTCATATGACTTTACTTGAAAAATAGGACCATAAGCTAAGTCTTTTAACAACTTTTGCTTTGGACTAGGATCAAGTTGGTTTACATGATTTCTAAACCACTTAAGAAATGTGTTCCTGAATAACTCCAAGATTTTATCATCTTTTAGACTAGGATAGTCGACCATTAATTGTTCTCTGAATTGCCTGCACTTAAAAGTTTGAACATAGTAAGATAAATTATTATCAAATTTATTGAATAGACATATCGAGAAAGATAGTAAAAAATACTCAACAAAAGGTTCGACTTCATCGCAATTATTGAGAACATATAACTTTGTAGTTTCTTTCTCTCTTTGGGTCAGTAGACGTTCTTTCCCCTTTCCAAAAGGACGAACACTAGAACAAAAGACAGAAAGTATATTGTTTTGTTCTTCAACTCCCATATCATCGTTTCTTTATGCTTGATTATGCTTTGTTTCAACCTTTGATGAGAAATATTTTGAGCAAAAAGTGGTAACCTTTTCTTAGATATATTGTACACTTATAGAACCTTCCACTTTATTCTTATTCTGAACTTTTCGTTTCAAGAAAAACTTGTACCTATTAAAAATGTGGATAAATTTGATAAAAGAGCTTCGATTAATAAAAAAGAAACAAACTTTTTTAGAATAACATATATCTCTAGAAAAGATACATCCATCGATATTACCCTGGTCCACCCACTTTGGCTTTGTAAGGTAAGTGGATCATAAGATGTTTCATCAAATCAAAGAAGGCAAATGGAAATATCTTCTCAAGATTGCACAATATAATAACAATATTTCCCTCTAAAATCTTCATGTCTTTCACAGACAATTGAGAGGAGCAAATGACCTCGAAGAATTTACTTAGATCTGTAAGTACATTTACAATGGACTTAGGCAACAAACCTCTAAATGCAAGGAGAAGTAATCTCTCCATAAACACATGACAATCATGGCTTTTCATTCCCTTGAAAGTATATTTCTTGAGATCTACAAGTTTTGATATATTTGATGCATATCCGTTTGGAAATTTCAAGTTGTTGACCCACTCACACACTACCTTTATCCGATTCTTATTGAGTATGTACTTTCCCTTTGTCATTTCAGTCTTTCCATTAGTATGTTCTATTAGGTGCAAGTCCTTACGACTACAAACCAACTTCAAATCTCTATGTGCATTCCATGTGTTCTTCGTTTTGCCATTAACATCAATTACCGTGTAGAACACATTGTCAAATACATTTTTCTAAATATACTTGACGTCTAAATTATGTCTAATTAAGAGCTTAGACCAATACGGTAACTTCCAAAATATGCTGATCTTCGTTCAACTGTGAGTGTTCCCAAATCCTTCTAATGTTTATGGGCCAACATCATGGTCAAAAATGATCTGCTTAAACTTTAAAAGTTAATTAAATACTTACTCTCCCGACAACTTAGGGGGTGAGTTAGACAGTTCGATTTTATTTTTTTAAAAGCTTGTTTTTGTCTTCGATATGGTGGTCCATGGGCAAGAATTAACGATGACAGTCAAAGAAACATGGCTTGTGACCACATTGAAATTGAAATAACTTTGTGTATTCCATACAATGAGGACAGCTCATCTTTTCATGTGTGTTCCATCCAGACAACATCTCATATGCAGAGAAATCATTCATAGTCCAAAGCAAAGCAACCTTCATGTTGAAAGTTTGCCGCTTTCTTGCATCGTATGTCTCAATCCCAATGTCCCAAAGCATTTTCAACTCGTCTACAAGAGGCCTTAAGTATACGTCAATGTGTTTTCCAAGATGACTTAGACTAGGAATGAGCAAAGACAAAAACATGTATGGCCTATTATTACACATAGAAAGAGGTAGATTGTATGGTGTGATCATGATAGGGCAACAAGAGTAATCGTTTCCTCTACCATGTGGATTGAATCCATCACTAGAAAGATCGACAATAATATTATGATTTTCAGCAACAAATGAAGGGAAGGACTCCCTTAGGACTTACCAACACTTGGTGTCAGAAGGATGCTCCATATCAGAGTTTTGTGTTTGATCTACATGTCATGTCATATCTTTTGCAGTCTCTCTACAATAGTACAACCTCTTTAGTCTCGGTGCTAGAGGAAAATAACGAAGTACATGCTGAGATACATGTATCTTCGTGTCACTTTTGTAACGAGGTTTGTGGTATTCTAGGCATTTTAATTTATCTTGGTGTTCCTTATAGTACAAGATATAATGTTTTGAACAAGCATCAATCTTCACCTTTGCCAACTCCATTTTTATCATCATCTTCTTTGTCTCGTAGTAGTTCTTCGGTAATTCATGATTTTCTGACAGTATTTTCCTGATTTTACCTATCAAGCATCAAAACAACTATCTATTATATTGTAGTCGATCTTCAAAGTCAATAACTTAGACACTATCGATAATTTTGTGTAATTCTTGCAACCTAGCCACAATGGCTCCTTTGCCTTTCTTAACAACTTATAAAACTCTTGAGATTCCCCATATGGCTCTTCATCAGCAGATGCATCAAAATCAGGACTTGCCATGTCCATCATCATGTCTACAATGGGATCCATACTAACAGAAGCAACTTTCCCATAGCTTTGAAAGGCCTCTCCATGTTTAAACCAACACTTTTAGTCTTCCTCAAATCCTTTTTTACATAAATGTATTTCAACATGCCTTCTCAATTGTTTTTTCAATAGTACACATTTTTACAAGGACATATAATCCTTCCATCTCTTTCCACAATACTCGTACCTTGACTATATGCAAATTCCACAAACTCTTGAACCCTATGAAAAAAACTCATACACACTTTTCCATCCACGACTCATGTATACATTCAATCATGATGAGAAGATGTTTCTTTTTCAAAAGCAATTTTGTTTGGACCTGACCTATTGCAAGTATATCAAACATAACATTAGATAACATTGGTGGGCTTGATAAAATATACTAAGGACTATAATGGAAATTTCGTGAACATGGAAATGTTGGATTCTATTTGTTAGCTTAGATGGAAACACAGAAATGAAGTCATCTTTCATGAAACTAAGCCAGATCCAATTTCTATATTAAGGAACTTCAGAAATCAGAAGGATTATTATAGTTCTACTTCAAGGTTGCAGACATCCATGCTCCAAGGGACATGAAATTTAGAAAAATTAGGATCATAATAAGCAATGGTTAGTGCCTCTAGTAGGTAAGTTAAAAATAAATGTCATCTATTATTCTTTCGATTAATCAATTGGATATTTGTGATCTAACGGCTACAGAAATCGAAGCAATTAATTTGGTTTTCAAGGTGGGTAAATCACTTATAGATATTTTTGATCAAGTTATTATAGAAAGTGATGCCTTACAACCAGTTACTTTGATAAATGAAGTATACACAGTTAAACCATGGAGATACCTACATGATCTTTAGGACGTGATCTATCGTCTTTCTTCTGATTCAAGATTCCAACTGTGTTATGTGACTAGAGAGCAAAATGTGGAAGCACACAAGTGGTGTCAAAAGGGTTTAAGGTGGCATAAGGAAGGAGTTTGGTATGAAGAAAGCATGTAAGAACCCTAATGCTAACTTATTCATTTTTTTAGCAGGAAAGTTGTGGGTTGAGGCTTATAAAGGTGAATTATTAATTGTTATTTTTAATGTCTGGAAGGAAAGTAAATAAAGGTCTGGAAAATAGGTATATTGTTATTTTGTTTTTCCTAACAAGTTTTTTATTACATTGTCTATCCAGGACCAAGTTTGGGCTACGTCCCCTAAAAACAAAAAAAGTAAAGAAAATGAGAGACAAGTTATTGAAGATTATAAAATGTAATATCATTGATAATACAAGTATAATAATATACTGAATTTCTATACATTGTATACTCTTAAGCACACAAATTTACATAAACCATCATTTTCACCACTACTATCATTGATGAATGAAGTAGAGTGGGGTGAAGTCCTGTATAGAATATTATATTAATTTTAAAAAATCACTAATTAATGGATATTTTGGGAGTAAACAAAAGAATTGAGAACATCACTATGAAGGAAATGAAAGGATTATCTTATATTTCAACTAATGAATTTCATTGAATGAATCATATTTGGTAAACAAATTATCTGAAAATAATCTAAGCTTCGCTCATAATTGTTAGCATCCCTCGTCGAAGAAGATTGATCCATATTATAAAAAATTAGATTCACCATTTCAGAAAAGGACACAAAAAAATAGATTAGAGTTGACCACTCTATGTAAAGCATGGCAAATACAAAACAAATATTGAGATCAAAAAAATAACTTGTGCATTGGTAGCACTACACACTTGTTCAACAATACCAAATAAAAAACGTAATTATTCTGATTTGTAGTGATCATTGAAGAAGCAATACTTTTTGCTCTGAAAATATATCTTGGAGACTTGAATCATATAAAATAAATACAGATTGGGAAGTAAATCAATGCAAGACATGCAGTTATGTTGACAAAAACACAACTTATGCCTCTTCTGATGAAATCAAAAGGACATCACATATGCGAAAAGAATGATAAAATATTGATTAGTACTGACCACAGGGAGGAGGAGGAGGAGGATGTTGTGCCAGTGCCCGTAGGTGTCAGCATTCTTACCTTAGATAGGGAGGAGGAGGAGGATGTTGTGCCTGTGGGGGGAGGTTGTCTCCAACGACAGGTGGGAGGAGGAGGAGGACGACGAGGCTATGTCGGTGAGGAGGACGACATCAGAGGACGCACCATCGAGGAGGCACTGTGGAGGTGGCATAGGACATCAGAGGATGCACTATAGTGGAGGAGAAGGACGAGCACGTCGGAGCATGTGAAGGAGATGCTAAGGATGAGGAGGTGGACGAGTGAGAATAAGAAAGGGGTGGAGGAGAAGGCGGACGAGAGAGAATTAGGGTAAGAAAGAAAGGGGGAAAATGGGCCACGTCAAGGTATTTTATATCTGAATTAGCAAGGACTCTAGTGAGGACATTTCCTCACTATGCACTTGCTAAATAAAAGGCGAGGACATTGCGAGAAAAAATCCTTGCTAAATACTCACTACATTATTGCGAGGTAATTTTCTTGCTAAATCCCTGCTATATGTCCTCATTATATTATTGCGAGGATATTTGCTTGTTAAGTTCTTGCTCTATGTCATCGCAAAAAACAAATTTTCTAGTAGTGTGACCCACCATCGAGCATCATGCCATCTCATGGCTCATATGCTCCACTCTTTTCACCCTCCATGAATGCCTCAAGAGCATCCCGTAGCTTGCAGCCGCAACCCATGGCCATAAGAGCTGATGAAACCCATTAGCTACCCATAAGGGTGAGGAGGACGACTGGAGCTTGGACGGATCGATCACTTCATGTTTACATGTTCATTTGCATCTATACACGCTCCTCTAATAGTCACTTGCACGATCGAATGCCTGCCATTGGCCCTGGATGACATTTCAGGTTTGTTGTTTGAAACAGAGTACCTAGGGCACACCAACTTGGTGCACCAAGTTGGAGCACCAATTAGGAGTATTAGATTGGCGCACCATATTGGTGCACAAGGTTGGAGCACCAACCTAGTGCACCTGCCTTGTTTTAGGGTGCAAGTTGTGATGGTACTCTGTTTTGTGTGTTTTTTAGATGTTTTCGATTCTTGTGTTCTTGATATTTCATCATAGATGTATTAGGCTCTTATTTGCATGATTTTTAGCATCATATATCCATCTTAGCACTAGGTTTACACTCGATAAAGTAAGGATGCTTACTATCCACTCCCTTGTGAATTGTTCGTCTATCGGCACAATGTCTTTGTGCTGGTGCTCGATTCAGAGTTTGAGTAGCGTGACTAAGCAATGAATCATGTTCCATAATCTACTCTATTTGCATGACATTAAGCTTAAGCACTCATTTACATGGCATTGCATATTGCCCTAAGGCATATAAAAACAAGCATTAAGTCGACATAGCTATATTAGCAACTGTAAAACCATAAAAGACCGATGTGTCGGGCACACGAGGGAGCCTAATACCTTTCTTGTGCGTAACAAGGATCCTTACCCAACTTTCTAGTGTGTAGTGACCTTTCTTTTGGCATGAATCATGCATACTTGCATCGTTTTCGTTGTGTTTGTATATTTTTGAACAGTTTTCCTTGTTTTGTGTTTTTAAATAGATTAGGTGACAACTCCAATCTTCTTTTAATATTTTCTTATTGTTTTTTCGTCGTGGTTTTTGCCATGACTTTGCTCAGTCTTGTACATTTAGCCTTTTGCGCCATGCACGAGGTAGTTGTTGACATGGTTACAGATAAAAAATTAAGAAGCCTTTAGAGGAATCATCAAAAGGAAGTAAACTTAGTTCTACTACTAGTAGTCAAGAATGTCGTCGGCCACCAGCTTCAAGTTCAAAGAAAGTTTGTTCTAAATTCTAGATTGTAAATATAATTTCAGATCCTAGTTTAAGACTACCTATAGCAAGTTATCATGTTAATGATCAAAATAGAATTTGACGAGTGTATTTGCAGAAAGGTCTTTGTTAACCTCGAGGACATGATTATCCATACACCATGTTTGGAAACTGCAGAAGCTATTTCAATGTTGAGTGGTTTGATGAATTTAATGATTAGTTGGTGTAATATATGGAGAAAGATGCTGCTTTTTGTTTGTTCTATTATCTTTGTCCAGAAATAGGTGTTGATCCAGCTGTTGTAACAAGGGGATTTAATACTTGGAATAACAAGCAGAGGATAAATAATTATGTTGGGAAGTACAACAGTTTGCATAATTCTTCTTGATTGAAGTGTAAGGTTCTAATGAATGAGGAACAAAGTATTTTTAGACGATATAACATCAAAAGAACAAATGACGGTGGTATTACGCTATGTAAACAGAAAAGGCTATATCATGGGGTGTTTTTGGGCCTTGTGCATGATAGTGACACACGTGCTTTGTCACTTAAAAATTTTATTTGCGATTTGTTGTGTACATATTGACTTAGCATTACCAATTTGTGCGATCAAGGTTATGATGGTATTAGCAACATGCGAAGAGAGTTTAATGGGTTAAAGACTTTGATTCTAAATGAAAATCCTTGTGCTTTCTACATTCATTGTTTTACTCATCAGTTTCAGTTGATACTTGTAGCAGTTGTAGAAATTATGTGGAAGTTGCTTTATTCTTTGATATAATTTCTGTAGACATCTCGATTTCGAAGTCACTTGGTAGCAGGCTCCTCTAGAAGATGCTCTGGTTGCGATCACCAAAAATCTTTGCCCACTTAAGCCTACCTAAGTCCATTCAGACCCACACTAGTCCACTTTGACCTAATCAAAATTAAAACCAAACAAAACTCATTTAAAACATTTAAAACCCAAATTAATCAAACAAAAACCCTAATTCAAGTCAAACTTGAATAAAATTCACTTAAAATCCAATTAATCAAACAAAAACCCTAATTCAAGTCAAACTTAAATAAAATCCACTTAAAATCCAATTAATTAAACAAAAAACCTAATTCAAGTCAAAATTAAATAAAATCCACTTAAAATCCAAATTAATCAAATAAAAACCCTAATTAAAGTCAAAATCAAATAAAATCCATTAAATCCACTTTAAACCCAATTAATAAAATAAAAACCCTAATTAAAGTCAAAATCAAATAAAATTCATTAAATCCACTTAAAATCCAATTAATTAAGTGAAAACCCTAATTAAAGTCTGTAGACACCTCGATTTTGAGGTGACTCAGGAATGAGTGTCCCTATGTTGCTTTGGATGCGATCAACCCTTAAACCGAGCCCCAAACCCATTAGCCAGAGCCCCAATCAGACATTTGTGAGCAGGGCTGGCGCACCAAGGTGGCGCACTAAGGTGGCATACATACCTGGCGCACCAACCTGGCACCCTGCTCTGGCTACTGACCTTCCACCTTCTGGGCTGTTACTCTTGCAAACGAATATGCCAACGAATATTCGAGGCTTTTCGCTTGCAAGACCCCTTTGTAACCTCCCTAGAGACCACTATAAAAAGGCCCCTAGAGCAGCCATTCCAAGGCACCCA
>JAMKQA010047766.1:0-12368 GCA_024699735.1 Posidonia australis | reverse complement strand
TGGATTAGGGTTTTTATTAGATTTTTAAATGGATTTGATCAAATTTTATTTAATTAGGGTTTTATGGGATTTTGGGTGGATTTTAATTGGATTTTGTGGTTTATGGGTTTTATTTGTTAAATTAGGGTTTTATTGGATTTTTAAGTCGATTTTGACTGGATTAAGTGGGCTTAGGTTGATTTGTGGGATTTCAGGTTTAATTAGGTCAGGTGGGCTAGTGTGGACCTAATTGGGCTTGTGTGGGCTAGGGTTTTGGTGGTTGCAACCAGAGCATCATTCGGAGGAGCCTGCTGCCAAGTCGTTAAATCTAGACTACCCTATCCATTACCCATTAGGATAATGGGTGGCGGATAGGGTTAGCGAGCGAAACATGTAAGCTTTTTTTGTCGTTAAATCTAGACTTATAACATTTCATGTGCTTTTTATGGACTGAATTAAATCTAAGATAATCATTTTATTGGTTCCTAATAACAACATAAGAATTGATAATATACCAATTAAAGATAATACTAAATAATTATAATTGTAAAAGGATTGAGCTAAAAATTTAAAATATTAGATATAATATCCATATCAATTACAATAATGCATAATTGTGAAAAGCATAGCAAAACATTACTATACTACCAATGATATAATAATATCTAAAATTGTTCACAAAATATACACTAAACGCTCACATAATGGTTTCACATAATATATGTTGTTTTGAAACAAAAATAGTTAGCAATAATGTTTGAAATTTGAAATGGTTGAAATCTTAGATGTTTGATGTGAATTTGAAATCTGAAATGGTAAATTGTTGATGTTTACATGATGTACTATTGCAACATAATGGTTGATATCAGAAATGATTTCACATAATGGTTGAAATCTGAATTCAAGTATTCAACTGTCTAACATGTAACGCTCCACATTTCCTACAATAATTTAAAACAAATTAAATTACGGGAATATTAAAGCCAAACAGAAAATATTTAACTACCAGGAACCTGTATGTGTGGCTAGGAGACTCTAAACTATATGTACTACGCTAAATCTCTACATGCCTGTACCTACAAACCAAAAACACTAGGAAAACACATAAGTAACAAAAGTCACTTAGTACACACTCCAAAGAAAAACGACGGGAAACAAAACCTTAATTGATTTTCTTTTAAATTCATTTCGCAAACCATTTCTCAATAACATTACAAATCAGGCTCACACCAGCCAAAACCACAATTGGGGCTCTACTAGCCCAAAACCACAAGCCAAGGCCTTTAATGGCCAAAACCACACACAGTGAGTCGGAAAGCCCGGCGTTAGGCAACCAAACTCTAACCACACGTAGTCCACCGAGGAGCGACCACAGCGTTTTGCACTATCACGGTGACGGCCACATTGTGCAGGAGCGTTCACCATCCCGCGATTCTCCCTCTCTGAAGAACCCTCAAAAGCCAACCCCTACCTGGGAAGGCTATCCTATCTCTAAGGACGCTACCAACTATGATGCACGTGTGCCACCTGCACTGGCTACCACAAGGTACGCCTCTTCACGACGTCCTCCACACACGGTGCTCAAGAGGGAGTGTCATACCTCCACACTAGACAACACCCGAGCCTCAGTGCTCACAGTGACAGTAGGAGTATCATACCTCCCTATCATGCCACAAGACACCTCAACCCACTGACCACAATCCTAGCCTCGAGACAACAGTCAAGGAGTCTCATACCTCCAGAACCCGACGTCCCTCAGCCTTGGGTATTTCGGCCCCCGACCTTGACTAGGGTGTTGCGCTTGACCACCCGAGAATGACGTCACATTCCTTGGTCTCGACGACACAGTCCCACACTGTCTCGGCCTGTACACAGAAAATCTGGAAAACCATTTTTCAAAGCAGGCCAACTATTTCATTGAAATCATTTTCAAACCATTTTCATATCTTTGAAAACTCTTCTAAAATCTTGTTAAAACGGCGCATCAGGTGTCCCGAGGGACCACTACTGACGACCCACAATCCCATCTCAATAGGACAAAACAAACCAATTTGGAAAACCCTCAGAAATCAGATTTACAAAAGCATTTGGGCCCAGATTCGGCATGCCGAAAACCCCTGGTTCGGTAAACAGATTTGAGTCGGTCGACCGAATCGGATTAATAGTCAACTCTCAGGCCAAAATCGGTATGCCAATAATGGTTCGGTCAACCAAAATCTACTGATTCGAGCGACCATCAAAAATCGAACCATCAAATTTCGACCATAGGACTTAATCTGACAGACAAACGGCATACTGAAATGATTTGGTATGTCGAATTCTGCGAAAAACGACCCAAACCCTACAATTTGAAATCGCCGAAACTGAGAGCTCTGATCGGACCCTTCAAACAACCACCAAAAATCTCACATAAAACATTCAATGTAGACCCTCGAGTCTACTCCAAAACCTAATAATCAAAACCAAAATCAATTCACCAGGCATCAAGATATAAAATCGCAAAGACATATGGGTCAAAACAACCCAAAACGCAACCACCGACATAAATGCCCATAAAACCACCATAAATTCTCATAAATTTACAATAAATTCTAAAACATTAAATTTAACCTAGATTATCCTAGGCATTTCTACCATATTACATGATTTCTACACATTAAATTGGGGATACGTACCAGAAACGAGCTCTGACGACCCAACGCGCCCTCCGGCCAGCCACCAACCTCCGATGGCGACCACGATGTCCACGGAAGCTCCCTCGACCTCTGGGACACCAGCCACGCCGACGTCGAGCCTCACGGTGCCTCCGCCTCTCTCACTTCTCTCTCTCTCTCTCTCTCTCTCTCGGCATGCAAAACAATGGAAGCTGGGGAGGAAAGGATGGGGATGACGAGTGAGGAAGGAAGGGGTGGGGAAGGAAGAAGAGTGAGGAGGAAGGGAAAGGAAGGGAAGAAGAGGTGTGCGCTCGAGGAGGAGGAGAAGAAGGAAGAAGAAGAAGAAGACGGTGACGAGCGACGGAGGAGTGCAGTGCGGGCGGCTTATAAAGCCTACGCACCTCCGCCACCAGCACCCTGCACGAGCTCAACGACCACTCCACCCAACGACCAGCCGCAGCAACCGACCCACAACACAAGCTCCACACGGACCCCACACCTGGGCTCACAAGCATAGTGCCAACCATACACAGGGACACGCAACAGAAGCCGACCCACGAGGCCCAAGCCCAAGCCTAAAAGCACAAATCCACACAACGGACTTCAAAAACAGTAACACCCATCCAAGAATAAAATTCATAAAATTTAAAATGAATATTACGAGTGTTACACAACAAATATTATATAATGTGAAATTTGAATATCAAATCCAAAATCTAAATTAAACCATCCAGCAAACTTAAACTTCCATTCAATTTTCAAAAAAAACAAGATTAGACAAATCATAAGAATATTTTTATGAACATGTAGAGACGATTAATTTACAAGAAAAGATTAGGAACTTCAAGAAGAAGACTAAAAGAGAATGACAATTACTTGTTTTAAGATTCAAGGTTTCCATCATTAAAATTTCCTACTATTGTTCCAAGAAGTACATTAATAAATTTTTCTTCTACAAATGCAATGAAAATACAAATTATAAGAATTTACATAAATGAATTTATAAAAATAGAAAGCAAGTGTAATTATAATTTGCCATAAAGTTCTTTTTTTATCCAATGTTGTGTACATATATGACCCTCTACCATAGTTGGATGTGTAGAACATCTATATTGATCAAGCACTCTACTTTTGATGCTAAAAGGAGCCTCTGATGAAATGGTAGATACATGAATAACCAAGATTTCATGAACCATACAAGCTACTACATGATATTAAGGTGCTTCTGCACTCTATCAAGTTGAGATGTCAGATTTTTCTTATCTAGGAAACACTAGATCTTCCAAGTAAGATTCTAAATTATTCGTTGATGGTTATGTAATAGACTTTATATCAATTTATTGATTATACTTGTAGACACCTTGATTTTGAAGTCACCTGGCAACAGGCTCCTCTGGAAAGATGCTCTGGTTGCGACCACCAAAACCCTAGCCTACTTATGCCTAAACAAGCCCATTTAGGCCTACAATAGTCCACTCTGACCTAATCAAAATTAAAAAAAAAACAAAAACACATTTAAAACCCCAAATTAATCAAGTGAAAACCCTAATTCAAGTCAAAATTAAATAAAATCCACTTAAAATCCAATTAATCAAACAAAAATCCTAATTCAAGTCAAAATGAAATAAAATCCACTTAAAATCCAATTAATCAAACAAAACCCTAATTCAAGTTAAAATGAAATAAAATCCACTTAAATCCATTTAAAATCCAAGTAATTAAGTGAAAACCCTAATTAAAGTCAAAATCCATTAAAAACCCTAATTAATGTCAAAATCCATTAAAAACCCTAATTAATTAAATCAAAAACCCTAATTAAACTCGAAATCCTAATTAATTAAATCTAAAACCCTAATTAAACCAAAAACCCTAATTAAAACACAAAAACCCTAATTAAACTTGAAAACCAATTAATTAAACCCTAAATCACAAAATCAAAAATTAAATTAAAATTACAAAACCCAATTAAAAACCTAAAAGCAAAACCCTAAAATCCATAAAAATTCCAAAGCATAACAAAAACCTAAAATAATTAAAATCCTAATTTAAAATCCATTAATTAAACCTTAATTAGAAATTTAATTAAAATCATAAAACATAAATAAAAGCCTAAACCTAAAATCCAAAATCCATTTAAAAACCTTAAAAACAAATCCCAAAAACAAAAAAAAAAAGCTGAAAACTAAAACCTTAGGCCCAATCGCCTGCCCAATAAGCCTAGTTAATCCATAAACCAGAAAACTTAGGAAAGGTCAAAAATAATTTTGGTGAGCTTTCATCGCCGGTGACCCCTGTAATCTCTGGCGACAATTCAGGCGGTCAATCCTAAGATCTCCGACGCGCATTCTCCTCCCGCGCGATCTCCGGGCCTTCCTCCTCCGTTGTGCCCTATATCCTACGATGTCAGCCCTCCCGGGAGGAGATCGATGGCATGGGGGAGCTCTGTCGGAGTTCAAAAGCGTCACCGCCGACTAACAGAGGGCTGCTTCGAAACCATCTGCTCCTAGCTTTTCCCAGCGTGTTTCAACCCCAAAAAGCGAGCACCTAGTCCACCCTAGATGGCCAGCGCCTTCTCCACGATCTAGACCTCCTCCTGGGGCCCCTTTATGCAACCAGAGCCGCCACTAGAGGAGCTTTGCCGTCGAGCGACGCCGGAGAAACAGCTCCGCTGGTCAGGTAACCCCCACTCCCTTCTATTTCAATCCATGGCATGCCCCTTAGGTTCTTTAGGCTCCCTGGATCGCACCACGGCAGAGCAACGCCTCCTGTGCGCCGTCGACCCAATCTCCGGTGATGGATTCACCACCACCAGCGAGGCCGTTGGCCTCTTGAGTCGAGGTGAGGCCCTCGGGGCCACTCCTCCCTCTCCTTCCTCTTCCTCCCCGAGCACCGTCGCTCAGGGGAGGAGCCCTTTGGTCCGCTTTAGCCTGAGAAGCGCCGTCGTCGCTCCTGCCATCGCCGAGTGACGACCCTCCGCCTTGAAGCCCACTGGAGTGCTCCGAACGCCCCTGCTGCTCACGACCACCTCCAGAAGACCCGTCCCCTTGCTTGGAACTCCTCTAACCTACCACGCCTCCTTCGCAGCCATCAGACCCCTGCCCTCGTCGCTGCAACTCCCGCAGCCGGTGCAGGAGACAGGGGGCACCTCAGGCCACCCCAGTCCACACTGATGCATCCTAGAGCCTCGTCGTGACTCTGAGAAACTTCTCCGCTCGCTGTCATGCTGCCCTAGTGCCTGCACGCCTCCAATCATCAAGCCGTCATCCTCCCCAGCGCCGACAGAGCACCTCATCGGAGCGCGAGGTGGAGGAAGCACCTCAGACCGCTCCAGCCCAACACAACGTGCTAGAGACTCCCGCCGCATCACCCTCTAGCTTCCCGGGCTGTCGCCCACCTTCTTTCGCTACCGCAGCTCCCCTGGCCAGTCGCCGAAGTTCCGTCGGAGCTGTCGTCGGAGATCAGAGAGTCGGCAAACTTTAAATTGAATATTTTTAGGTTAGATCCTTTAGGTATAGGATTTAACTCTTAGGTCCTTAGATTATTTAACTTAGGTCCAGATTTTTACATTTAAGTCCCTATAGTTTTAAAAAAAAACTTTCATTTCTTTTATTTTCTCTGTATAATTTGCATATAATCCCCTACATATTTGGATTTTTCATTCTTAATGCATTCATGCATGTTTTTTCATGCTTAAGTCCCTGTTTTCATATTTTCTTTGCATTTAGGTCCTGATATTTTGCTCTGAGCTCCCAAAACTTTTAGAAATGAGTTTTCTTTGTGCATTTTGCATCCTAGACCCTAAGAAATTTTATAATTACACTGATCATCATAAAACCCCATTTTTTATCACATTCAGGCCTAGAAATTTTGCATATAAGTTCCTGGTTTCACATCAAACAATTCTTGAGCACAGAAAATTTGCATCTAGACCCTTAGATTAATTTTAAATCTGTTATTTGGGGTTTTAAATGTTTTCTTGCATTTTTTTTTGACATTTTCCATTCAATGCATTTCATATTTTTGCATTTAATCATAGTTTCAATTTGAAAATCATGTCTGCATTGAAAATCAATCTTTAGTTTCATATTTTGATCACATTTGCACTTATGTGTGAATTTTGCACTTTTGACCCTGAGTTTTCAGAAAATTATCAAAGTACAATTTTCACACATGTTAGTGCCACATTCACATTAGATCCATCATCTACACATTAGAATAGAAGTCATTGAATACATTTTGATCCAAATTCTCATCCTTTCGTGAATTTTGCGTTTGATCCTCGTACTTGTCCTTTACTGTGTTTACCTCATTTTATGATTTTTAAGACCTTGTCCTTTTGATGATTTCTTGCCAATAACATTTTATTGACATTTGACATACATTTTGGCATATCTCAGACCATGCATCATCCCCATACATGCATTTATCACATCTGGCCAATAAAATAACCAAACTGCCCCTACCATCAATTCATGCACCCGCATGTTAATTTTTGCACTCAGTCTTGCATATTTTTTGTCCAAGTCATTCTTTAGCACCTTTTTGCACAATTAGGCACTTATTCATGCTTTTTACATAGATTTTGTCGCATTTACGGTTAGTTCATCCTTTTTAGCGAGCTGCATCTCATATGCTTCTTTTGTGATTTTTTTCTTCACTCTGTTTTCGAAGTCCCTCATCCGAAGTTTGATTTGATTTCCTTTACTCCTATGTTTCGGAATTTTTTCGATTTAATTTGGATTTCATCGCTCGAGAGAGTACACAGACTGACCGAAAGGCCCACATTGGCCCATTTGCGGATTATTTCTCCCTTTTGATTTTCACAATTTTTTCCACAATCCCAAGGACCTGGGTTAACTCAACTTTCTATCTTTTTGATGTTAGTATGGTTTTCCAAGGTGCTCCTTCCAAAAACCTCGTCATTTCATGTGGTTTTCTTTTGTAGTGCTATATTCCGTGATTTCGTCATTTCATGTGGATTTCTTCGTAGTTTTCGCATACCATTTTGTACATCCATCCTGTCTTATCTTGGCATTCATATTAGCATGTTTAGAACACGATCTAGGCTTAGGAAGCATTCATTTAGCACTTAGCAAGAAAATTAGACTAGAAAGATCGAATTTCTTGGGCGTACGGGGGTGCCTAACACCTTCCCCGTGCGTAATAGGAATCCTTACTTGTCCTCTGGTTAGTAGACATGTAGCCTTTATATTTGCATCTCATGCATTCCATCCTTTGTAGTTTTCCTCGTCTTTCCCTTAAAAGACTAGGTGGCGACTCCTTTTCTTTTTTCGCTTTATACTATCTTACGCCTTCACCATCTTGGCATGGCTGTAATCTCTTCCCTTTGGTGCGACTCCACGTCGGACCACCAGGTTGGCATGGTCACAATACTTATCAATTATTGCAGACACAATAGATGATGTATAAGGAAAAGAATCTCATAAATGTGATGAAGTAATATTGACATCTAAGGCACTCTTACCTGAAACAAGTGTGTCATCTTCTACATTCAAACGAAATTCATTAAACATGTCTATTAAGTATGCCTTTATTTTTACAATACGTTGCTCTCCATCAACACCATAAATTTTTCTCATGTAAAGCTTAACCATGTTCATTTTGTAATGAGGGTCCAAGACAGAAGCTATTGACAAAATCATGCTTACAATATTTCAATACTTGTCAAATTTTATCTTCATTTGATTGCCCATTGAAGAAATAAATGAAACAGTACTCTAATAAAAATCTTTCAGCATCACATATATAGCACAAATGTCTAGAAAGAAATAGTTTACAAAAGGATACAATGAGGCAGAAACTAGTGATGACATCGTAGAAGTAGCGCAAGCAATCACAAATAATCTTAGCATATTCTCATTCCTCTATATTAGGTACAAACTTGTAAGAACTATCAATCATTGCCAAATGAGAAAAAGTTTTCATGAATTCTAGAGCAGTTTACAACATAAGAAAGGTGAAGTTCCATATTGTAGAAACATCCAAAACAAGAGATTTGTTTGGAGTATTTACTTGATTAGTCACTTCTTTGAAAGTTTGCAATCTTAATGTAGAAGATTTAACATTCTCCACACTTTCACACACCTTTGTTATGACCTCCATTATAATCTCAGTTCCTTTTTGAAAAAACAAATTTAGAATGTGTGCATAATGTCTAATATGAAACAATTGTCCATATGCCTTGGGATTACTATTAGGAAGCTTTCCAAAATTTCTCTAATAAAAACATCGATTGTGAAACAATTATCTAAAACAATAAACATTAATTTTCTATTAACGTTCCATTTATATAATTTCTTCAAAATAACCAGTGAAAGCACTGTTGGATACTAAGGCTTCTCTACAGGGGGTGAATAGAGAATCTCTGGTTTTTGATAAATTTTAACTTTTGATAAGCAAATTATGAAGATAATAAAAATCAATCACATAAACATTCAACCACAAGTACTCAGAGAATTATAGTGGTTCAGTCAACCTCGGCGTAGTCCACTCCTCAAGTTCCCCACTTGAGACTTACCTCTTTTTATTCAATAACAATAATTTTACAAGCAACAAATTTACCTTGCTTGTTGCCTAGAACAGCAATTCCCTTCTCCTACCCGAAGAATAACTCAAAGCAACTTGATTATGAGAGTAGCCCTTACACAACTTGTGATCTCCCAATGCTCGTCAAGCTTATAAGAATGAGAATGAAAACTCAATATGATAGGGAGTGAAGTACGAATGGGATTTTTTTATCTCAATCACTTGATGCACTAGAAGTATGATAGCTCAGTATCTTGGGTCGTTTCTGAGGTGCATATGGACATTAATTTATAGTAATGAGTTTACCTCTAAGTGTGACTAACGACTAGTAAATCTTTTGTTTACTGACAGTAGATTCGTTATTCTGTAACGGTCGGGTTAATTCAGTATTCCGAAATATTGCGGTGTGCCGATTTTGCTTTCAGCTCCCTTTGTTCCTTGATATTCCTGATGTTCTGTTTTCTCCTGATTCGGTATTCCAAAAATATTCGGTATGCTGTTTTTGCTTTCAGTTCCCTTTGTTCCTTGATATTCGGTGTGCCGTCTGATGTTTCGTTTTCTCCTGATTCGGTATTCCGAAAATATCCGGTATGTCGATTTTCATATTACATGTGACTTTAAAAATTTACACATCCTTTCTTGTGTAATCTACCTTTACAAATCAATATCTTGTTTTTACATCTTATGAATACAAATATATGATTTTGCAAGGCAACCCCTTTGCTTTCTTCACACGGCCTTTTATAGCCACCTGTGCTTAAAAACAACTATATTGTTATCATCAAAATTAATGTAAGATTTTTCAACAATTTCACCTTTTTTGATGATGACACAACAAAAAACTCCCCCTATCAATAAGCATGTATCTATGAATGATGTATATGAATTCAGGAAGAAATTTTAAGTGTGCCATGTATCATTTATAAAAAAAACTCCCCTTATAAATGATGTATAAGAAAACAATCATATAATTTAACAGATAGAGGATTCTTTTAAAAGATCAGACAATCATATAATATTTAGGTCTAAATATGTTCTATGTTCTCCCCCTTTTTGTCATAATCATAAACATCTGCATGAAAAATCAAGCTAAAAACATACCAAAAGGATCTTCATCTGGATGATTAGAAATTGAAGTTTGTCCTTACAAAAAGATAACCAACCAATGTGAGAAAAGAAAACATTAAAAAAATGTATCAAGGGTGATACAAACACTCGCACAGACACTCAAGACTTAGGAGGCGAGTCCCTATGAAGATAATCTTGCATATCGGCATGATACTCTTCAAGTTGCTCCTGGTAAGCTTCTAACTTGGTGTGAGTGATTTTGGTGGATTCCTCAAGCCAAGTGAGAATGAGATCCATTTTTGCATGGTTTTCTTCATGCTGCTGCTGTTGTCGAAGCTTAATGTCATTGATTTGTTGTTGGAGCATGTTAATCTTCTTTGTAATGGAGTCATTGTCGTCCTCTGCAGAGCTTTCAGAATCTTTTTCAACGAGAGGAGCAGTAGAGGTGGATGGAGGAATACTTTTTGGAGCCCTGGACCTACCAATTACTTGTTCCATTTTGTCTATGGTCGACATTCTTAAGGGTTTTGACTTGACAACCATTCTAGATTCATTGTCAAAAGGAACATCAAAGTATTCAAATAGATAGGTAAGGAGAGAGCCAAAGAATAACTTGGTATTGACGTGGGTCATGCAATGAATGATAACTCGAGCCTAATTGACTTGGATTTTCTTAGTGATGGCATAAACGGCTTTACATGTCAGTTCACTAAGTTCATCAAAATGATCTTTCTTTTGAACAATATTGGCCGCAATAACGTAGGCAATTAGGCCGGATTGTTTGGTTAGTTGATTGATCTTGTTAGGTTTAAAAGTACTCCTAGTGTTTTGGGAAATAGCCTTATTGATATCCAAATAAGACTAATTAAGATCATAGATGGATAAAGTGACATCTACCCCAGACGAGGGAATTTTGAGTAATTGACCAATAATGACATCATCAAAGGTGATATCTATGCCAACTAAGTAGGATTGAATTAGATCATGGAAAATAGTCATATTGGCATAAAACTCGGAATATTAGTTGTGGATAATAAAATGTATCACCTATGGATCCTAAGAATGGAACAAGCAATTGAAAAGAGAACAAGGCTTCAATAGCTCCAAGTTCTGGAAAGATTACCCTTCTTCTGGTTAAAACTTCTCGATTTGCAAAACGTTCTTGATGTGCACGTTGAGCTTCTTCATTTGCAAAATGAAAAAAATGCTCACAAGTTGGTGGAGGAGATTCGGGAGACTCGACGTGCTTGCATTTTGGACGGCTCGCGAGGTTCTTCTTGGGGGCCATGGTGTTTGAGCAACGAATTTGATGTGGAGAGCTGGTGGAAAACGAAAAGGAGGTTAGATGAGACAGTAGTAGATGTCAGAGGAGGCGTGGGATGGTCGCCGGAGAGGAGAAATGAGAGATATGGGAAGAAACGGAAAAGAAAAACTAGGGTTTTAAGGATTTAGACGGCATTCAGAATACTGAAATATAATCGGTATGCCGAAATAAGGTATTGAGTGCGATCGGTACAGGGGATTCGGTAGACCGCTCATAAACGGTTGTAGACACCCCGATTTTGAAGTCACTTGGCAGCAGGCTCCTCCGGTTGATGCTCTAGTTGCGACCACCAAAATCCTAATCCACATAGGTCCCTATCAGACCCACACTAGCCCACCTGACCTAGTAAAACACTACCCTATTAAAATCCACTGAAAAACAAATAAAACACTTAATCCAACTTAAAATCCACAGAGAAACAAATAAAACACTTAATCGAGCTAAAATCCACCGAAAATCCAACAAAACCCTAATAAAGACCCTAATCAAACAAAATCCAATCAAATCCACTTAAAAATCTAATAAAAACCCTAACTTAAATAAAATCCAATCAAATCCACCTAAAAATCCAACAAAAACCCTAATCAAACAAAATCCAATCAAATCCACTTAAAAATCCAACAAAAACCCTAATCCATTTAAAACCCGCTTAAATCAACTTAAAATTCAATAAAACCCTAATTAATCAAATTTTTAAACCCTAATCAAGTGAAAAGAAATTAAAATCCATTAAATAAGACAAGAACCCTAATTTAAGCTTAATTCAAATTAAATCACTTAAAAATCCAAATAAATAA
>JAMKQA010047764.1:0-13250 GCA_024699735.1 Posidonia australis | reverse complement strand
TTATCATGAAAAGGGTGTGATCTTGTGTGAGGCTTGCAACCCTTGAGCACAAGGTCCATATATCTTCTCAAGCTTGGATTTTCTTAAATATTCAAATTGCATTTCTCAGGTTTACAAGGACTTTGCATTGCATAACATTTTGGAACCCATTACATTACATGACATTGCACTGCATGGATTTCTGGTGTTTTCCTCAGCACATCTTCCTGGACCCACTAGAGCACCTAGGTGGCGCACCAGACTGGAGCACTAGTCTGGCGCACCAAACAGGCACATCAGCCTGTTTTTCAGTAGCACACAGCAGCTTTTCGCATGATTTGTAGCATGTTTTCCCGTTTTGATTTGCTTCTGGTTTTCTCTGGCTTTCTTCCTTGATATACCAGGAAGATCCTTTTCAGTTTTTAGCCCTTTCCATGCATGGTAGATCATGTTTTGCATATAGTAAAGTAAGGATGAAAATCACTCGATGTTGTTAAAACTTTTGATCATATCCATGCAATATCCTTGCACCGGGGCTTGACTCATTACATGGGTGACATTTCTGAGCATTAGGACACACCCTACGACCTATGCATTCCTATTTAGCATAAGACACCACTCACTTAGCATGACATTGCATATCGCCTTCGGGCGTACAGTAAAGGCTGAAAAGTCGACATTTCATATAAGTAAATGAGAAACCTATAGAAAGATAGATTTTTCAGGCGCCCGAGGGTGTCTAATACCTTCCTCGTGCGTAACAGGGATCTTTGCCCATTTCTGGTTTATGAAGACTTTTTCCATTAGCTTTATTGCATGATTTGAATGTTTTAAGTGGTTTTCCTCGTCTTCCATTTTTAAATAGACTAGGTGGCGACTCTTGCTTTTTTACTTTTAATTTTATTTCTATCGTGACTTTGCCGATCCTCGTGCATTTGGCCTTTCGCGTCAAGCCTGAGGTTGTTGCCGGCATGGTTACAGGAACTGGCGACTCCGCTGGGGATAACTAGATCCTAGCTTTTGTTTTGAATTTCTCGTTTACTTTGGCTTTTCTCCTTGCTTGCCTATTTCCATGTTATGCTTTGGTTGTCCCTTTTATAAGTGGTCTTTTTTTTGCATGCATGCCTTTGTATAATGGGTGTTTTCTTTTTACACATTTGCTATGTCACCACTATTGCACATAACCTGCATATGCTTCTGTTTATTAATTCATGACTGATTTGCATGTTTATTTCCCTTCTTGCACATGCCATGTTTAAGAAATTAGAGACATGTTTGCTCTTCCTTTTTGGTTAACAAAAATTTAAAAACCAAAATTAATAAAACATAAGGCAAATTAGTGACAAATTGCAAATTTTCTCCCACGGTTTAATAAACTTGCAAGTAAAAAACTTAAAGCATGCTTTGCATTCATCATATAGGGCATGCATTTTCTCCTCTCCTGAGTCCACGTATACAGTTTGCGAAGGACATTTCTCAGTGTCTCATCCTATGACTTTGGCGTGGGATGAAATATCGGGTCTGTCCCCCTTGTCCGGGGTCGTGTCGGTGTTAGTAGAGGGTACAGCCTACTGCTTTGGCAGAGGACGAGGCCCCAGACGCACCACCCGTTCACTGCATAAGCTTAGGCTGGGATTTAGAACGGAGACTTTCATTTTTCTAAACTTGAGTCGGAGACCTATTCACCCCTAGACGACTTGGTAGGACACCTTTAGGATGCGAGAGAGCGCATACTAGAGGCTTTCATGCATTTTGCATCTCATACCACCATAAACATTACATCTTTTCTAACCTGTTTGTTTATGTGCATAGGATTCTTGTCTGTGCGAGTTTCCTTACCCTGAGCTCGAGACCTTTCCTTTCGCTGACTCTATTTGCGACCCTATTCTCGACCGCATCTCCCGAGTTATCCGTCACTTTCGACGATAGTTCGTCCTAGGATTCATCCTACTCTTCCCAACCGCAGTCCGATCCTTACTCGCTCACGATCCACCATGGCCCAGCATGCTAGTGAGTCCCTTTCCTCTGCTGTCCAGGAGGAGGTCCCCGTCTCGGGATACTCTTCCTTTGTTCCTGTTCCAGTTATAAAAGGGACAACCAAAGCATAACATGGAAATAGGCAAGCGAGGAGAAAAGCCAAAGTAAACGAGAAACTCAAAACAAAAGTTGGGATCTGGTTATCCCCAACGGAGTCGCCAGTTCCTGTAACCATGCCGGCGACAGCCTTGGGCTTAGCGCGAAAGGTCAAATGCGCGAGGATCGGTAAAGTCACGATAGAAATAAAAATAAAAGTAAAAAAGCAGGAGTTGCCACCTAGCCTATTTAAAAACGGAAGACGAGGAAAACCGCTTAAAACATTCAAATCATGCAATAAGGCCAATGGAAAAGGTCTTCATAAACCAAAAATGGGGAAGGATCCCTGTTACGCACGAGGAAGGTATTAGGCACCTTCGTGTGCCCGAAAAATCGGTCTTTCTATGGGTTTCTCATTTACTTAAATAGAATGTCGACTTTTCAACCTTTTCTGTACGCCCGAGGGTGATATGCAATGCCATGCTAAGTGAATGGTGTCTTATGCTAAATAGGTGTGCATGGGATGTGGGGTGTGTCCTAATGCTCTGAAGGATCACTCGTATCGCGGGTTAGGCATTGATGCAAGGATATTGCATAAATAAGATCAAAGTTCTAAGAATTTCAAGTGATTTTCATCCTTGCTTTATTATATGCAAAAGCATGATCTACCATGCATGGAAAGGGCTAAAAACTGAAAAGGATCTTCCTGGTATATCAAGGAAGAAAGCCAGAGAAAACCAGAAGCAAATCAAAACGGGAAAACATGCTACAAATCATGCGAAAAGTTGCTGTGTGCTACTGAAAAACAGGCTGATGTGCCTGTTTGGTGCGCCAGACTAGTGCTCCAGTCTGGTGCGCCACCTAGGTGCTCTAGTGGGTCCAGGAAGATGTGCTGAGGAAAACACCAGAAATCCATGCAGTGCAATGTCATGTAATGTAATGGGTTCCAAAATGTTATGCAATGCAAAGTCCTTGTAAACCTGAGAAATGCAATTTGAATATTTAAGAAAATCCAAGCTTGAGAAGATATATGGACCTTGTGCTCAAGGGTTGCAAGCCTCACACAAGATCACACCCTTTTCATGATAATAAAAAGCAAACAAGATTCAGCCACACTACCTGGATCATGGGCTGATGCATAAGAACCTCCATATAGGAGTCTATGAGGTAATCAGCCTATCAGATTTCAACTATGGGTTGAATGTGTAAAGTGTAAAAAGTCTTAAAACAGTATCATCTTAAGCTGAAAACATGCATGTAAAGACATATAACATCAGAGAATCCACACTAAGAAAATCAGAGTCAAAATCATCTGAGAAACCATGCAGCTTGAGATGCAAACAGGGTGATTTGCTCTCTGACCAGACTGGTGCACCAGAATGGTGCTCTGGTTTGGTGCGCCACTCTGATGCTCCAGAATGGTGCGCCACTCTGATGCTCCAGAATGGTGCTCCCAGAAAACATGATAAGATACAAACAAATGAAAGTCTTTTATTATTTGGTTCTAAATCATGCAAATCATGGGCTGAAATACTTGCATGGGATTCTAAAAGATAGGAAATGAATGGATGAACCTAACAGCCATAAGCAAATGATAAACATACAAAGATTATATTTGATGCTTATTTCATAGCATGCATGTTCATGAATCATGGTTCCTTGTGTAAAGAAACAGAGAAGAAGAAAAAAAACAACTCACAGGAATTACATGATGCAGATTTTTATCATATAGATTTTACATGTAGACTATCTTGCATATGAAATGAGCATCTTATCATAAAACTCTCATGTAAACAGCAACAAATCAGATTATACGTGAAGTTCAAGGCATGTTATATTCGATGCAAGAACTAAGATTAAAAGTAAAGAAAGGAGTGGGACTTACCTTGTCTAAGGTGTTCCTTCTTAGAAAACCCAAGATAATATGATCCTTGTTGCTTCGAAAAGGCTGAAGGTGCTTTAGAATGCAAGGGAATATTCAAGAACACGAGAATAGGTTGCTGGAATCAGTAGATGGCTTGCTTAAGATTTTCAAATGGCTTCCCATGGGGTTCCTTATATAGGATTTTGCAAAGGTAACTCTCATGGAATGCAGGCAGCCTCGTAA
This sequence comes from Posidonia australis, assembly GCA_024699735.1. Taxonomy (NCBI): domain Eukaryota; kingdom Viridiplantae; phylum Streptophyta; class Magnoliopsida; order Alismatales; family Posidoniaceae; genus Posidonia; species Posidonia australis. Next base: position 9,091 of record JAMKQA010047764.1, on the reverse strand, counting down.
ACGAAGAGCTTGGCGTAGATTCCATGGCATATTTGCTGGTGAAGGTTACGGACATGTGAGGTGGAAAGCCAGTGGCCAGCAGCCTGAGAAGTGGTTGTGCGTCAGCTTGGTGCGCCAGGAGGGTGCGCATGACTGGTGCTCCAGCTAGGTGTGCCACTGTAGTGCTCCTGCTCGGTGCTCCAATCCGGTGCTCTACATTAGTGCTTTAACTTGGTGTTCTCCCCTACCTGTCTGAATTTCTAATTGGGTTGCGGGCCTACTATAGGTTTGTGGTTGGTTTAGCTGATGGGATTGGGTTTGACATATCCAAAGCAACATCTGGAAAGTTTATCTATGAGCCACCTTAAAATCGGGGTGTTTACAAGATGGATGTCCAATATAGATAGATTTGTTGAATTCATGTATTAATTATAGTAAAATAATTATTTTATTTTATAATGAGAAAAATACTGATCTTAATTCTTTTTTAAATGAAAATGATTGGTCTAATTGTAAAATAATAGTTGATTTTTTTAGAATATTTTTATGAAACAATTAAGTCTTTGTTTTGTCAATATTATCCTGCTTTTGCTCCTTTTTTTATCTCATATGTATCAACTTAGTCATGTTTTTTCAAATTATAGAAATTTAGAAATGTTTACTTTTATAATTTGGGATATGAAATAAAAATTTTGAAAATATTGGCTTGAACCTCCCATGTTGCTTTGTTTAGTTGTTGTAATGGATCTTAGAATTAAACTTACTGGAGTTCTAGTTATGTGCGAACAAATTTTTGATAATACGAGCTTTTTTGAAAAATTTGATGTTTTTAATATTAAATTTAAGAAATATTTATATGTTTTATTTAAAGAATATAATGATCAATTTGAATCTATTTCTAGTTCTAAAGTTAGTTGTTTTTCTTCTCAAATGAGTGCTCTAATCTAAAAAGGAAAAATGTAATGGTTGTTTTACAAGGAATAATAAAAAAAAAGGTGAAAAACAAAACACTAATGATGAGTTAGAAACTTATTTAGATTCAAAATTTTGTTTAATAATGACAATATATAACTTAGGTTTATTAAAATAGTGGTCTACTTATTCAAAAATGTTTCCTATAGTTTGTTATATGACATGAGACTTAATAACTACTTTGGTCTCCACAATAACATCAGAGTCTCCTTTTAATGCAGGTAAAGGAATACTTCATATTAGAAGATGGCTATTATAAAAATCGGTAGAGGTTTCGATATGTTTGAAAGATTGGATGGATGCGACTTCGAGGGTGCAAAACATGTCTCTCGAAGATAACTCGGACGCGGATGTAGGTGAAATGGAAGGATCGTGTGGTTAAACATTTTTGTGTATTTTTTCCTTTATTTTTGCAATTTTTCTTTATTTACGTAATTTTTTTTAATTTTATAAAATATTACTTTAGAATTTAGAATTCTTTTATTAACACAAAAAATTAAAATGGACGTCCACTAATATATATATATATATATATAGACATCCACTAATACATAATGGACATCCACTATGCATAATGTATGTTCACTAATTGAAACTGATGTCCATTGGTTGAAGTGGACGTCTGTTTTTTGTTTGGATTTCCTTGATCAAGCAATGAACGTTTGTTACATGTGTGCAAACGTTTGGTTTTGGTTTGGATTTCATTGACTAAGAAACAAACCTCCGTTACTTGGGAGTAGACGATAGCGACGATTATGGTGTTAAAACCCTAGTTGCTATCCTTGCCATCTCTCATTTTCTCTTCCTTTAAACTTATCTCTCCTACTCTTCTTTGTGACTTCGCCAACCTAATTGTCTTCCATTCTTTCTTTCTTTCAATCCATCTCTTATTCTCCTTCTCTCCTTTGCTACTCGAGTTGTCTCATTGGTTGTCTCCTATTCGCACTTGCTTTCGACTCATTTCTGTTAGTCTCCTTTTCTTCCTTGCTTCTTGTATACTCTTCTACTGGTCCAAAAGAACATGCTTACTCATCGACCTTCTAAGAAGGAATGTTCGACAACTTAAACGTCTTGGACCCAAGCCAACGTCGAGGAGGAATATAGTCAATGTTGTCTCTACTCCGCTTAAGAATGACGTTTTCTTTTTTGGAGTTCCGAAGTGGAGGCGACATACAGAGATCTTTGAAATAAGAAGGTTTACGAAGGCTTGCTGGTGAAGTTTGACGATCTTAGCGTCTTCATCGTCGAATCAAGGAATTCTTTGATTTCTAAAGTTTGACTCGATCAGTATCATCTAAAATCAACGTTTTATGCTATAACAAAGTTATTCCTCTTTTTTACGTAAATTTTGAAATAGAATCAAATTATGATCATTCTTTGAATATTTACAATGTCCATATTAAAAACGATAAGGAAGTAATTAGTAGAGTTTTATGAATAACTTCTAATGAATTAGATATAAAATCAATTAGGATAGAAGAATTGTGGGATGACAAGGATGTAGGTAAAGCTCATTGTAAGGATCTAATGAAGAATGCATTCCTTCAGTAACGAATGAATGAATGGACTTTAATAATTAGAACTGTAGATAAAATCATTGGATTTAAATTACAACAAAAAAAGGTCATAGGGATCAATTCACACTAGCATTGGTAGTGACGATATACCAAATAGTCATCAAAATAAAAGTGAATTTGGTAAAATATATATTTTACTTTATGACTACTAAAAGAACTTACCTTTGATATAATAGCCTTATCACTTATATTTTGAACTATTAGTATATTGATGCTTGAAAAGAATTATTTATGGAATATCATCAATGGTATAATCGCTCAAATCTCGTCTGTAGCTAATTGATTTCAAGAAGTGGGCGTAGATGTAGATGTGATGTCTTCTCTTCTACTCAAGTTCCTCTAACACAAATGCATGAAGAGAAAGAAGAATAAGAAGAATTCAATGAAAAATATAAAGAAAAAGAAGTACGTGTCTAGATGTAACTAGGCAATATTGAATATAAGGTGAATAAGCTTGAGGAAGACTTATTCAATTAGAAATTGAAATATATGCAGGACAATTAGAGATTGAAATATATGCAGGACATGTAACACATATAAGCATCATTGTCTTATATTATGGTTGTACTTGGAGCATATTCTCCTAAATAGATTTTGTTTACCCTTTTTTTCGTATTTCATGTAATTTTTAAATAATTATGTATTTTATTTTCTTCTTAATTGTATTTATGAAGGAAAGAATGTTACTCTTATGGATATTTGATTTGTGAATGTGAATGTGATTTGAAATAAATGAATAAATGTGATTGTGTTTACGTGAATTAGTGAATGAAAATGCAAATGAATGAATATAAATATAAATTTGGATGATTAATGTAAAACTTACTGTTTCGAAAAACTAACGTTCATCTCTAGAAACGAATGTTTCATTTTGACACAAAATTTACTATACATTAATGCAAATCCTATTGTGTTAAAAAGAGACATCTTTTTTGATAGTGGATGTTTGTTTTTTATAAACTAACCATTACATTAGAAAAATATCCATTGATCTATTTTTCAACACACTTTTGTTTATTTGTATCACTTCTTCTTGATTTCTTCTCCACTTATCTAAGTCTTTAGGAACCTTTGAGTTCATTTTGTTCTGTTGTTCGTCATTACTCTTATTTTTCTTTTAAAATTTAATCTTTTTTTAGTTTTTATGATGGATTTAAGATGGCAAGATGACATTCGGAATTGATGTATGTTTTTAGAAAAGATGAAAATAAAGAGTTCTATTACTTTTATAGTTACTGTAATTTTAGGTTTTAGTTTAAGTTTCGTACTTCAAAGGTTCATCTATACGTATGTATGGAAAGTAGCGTAGAGCCATGGAAAGCGCATGATTGTGAATGTTATGGTTCCATCTTATCTTTGATTACCTATAATGTAACTGGAGATGAAGAAAATTAAAGTAATTAGTTATTTTTTAATTTAGATGTAATGTTATTTCCTTTCTTTTATGTATTATAAGTTATTTATGGTATTATTAATGTATTTAAGTTATTAAATAATAGTTTCTCAAATTTCTCTTTAATATTAAAATTACATAAATTCATTAAGATTGACTTAAAATTGGACTCGATTAGAAATAAATAAGACCGTGGACTGTACTAGAGTCAAAGGATTTCTATTTCCGACCAAAGTCGAAATTAATTAGGATCAGTTCAATTCAATTTCTAGGTCAAATTTGTCACAACAAACCACATGGTTATGGGGATTTGTGATTCACATTATTATTTCACACAACCATAAAATCTCGTCAAAACGATGTAAATTTGACATCACATGGATGATAATCTGTTTCGTCGGATATAAACATTGGATAATATGTTACCCTAATATGGCAAGAATATGATATTTAGAAATATTTGGTATGGATTTAACATTAAAAATAGAAGTATCCAATATGATACAAAATCTATTTTGAGGTATCTTTGTAACATCGTTTGACACTCAAGTATGGTTCATAAATTAATATATTCCACATTCTATTGGTTTTAGTGTAAAGGAAATTATTGTTACAAGTACAACCTTGGTGTACACGTACAAGATATATAAGCATTGAGATCCTATTTCGTGCATGAACTCCTGAAGTAATCATTTTTTCACATTTGCTAAAGAATATTTCTAGTAGATCCCAGAAAGGAGCATCCGTTTCTCCGTTATGGTTGAGCTCCCATTACCCGCCACTAACCTCTGATGATGCACCAATTTTATATTTGATGACGTTCAAGAAGTAGGTTTATATGAAGACTTGTCAGGGTGGTAAAGTCTCTCTTCGGAAGCTGGTGGGTGCCTAACTCTTATTTTTCATTTTTTTTTTTTTAAAGCAGTCTCTTGGCTGCTGACTCTGATGGAGATATGGTCCTCTATTTGGAAGATAATGTTTAATTAATTGGATCCCAAACGGTGGTGATTGGTGATTTCCTTCAGGCTGACTCTGATGGCGATATGGTCCTCTATTTGGAAGATAATGTTTAATTAATTGGATCCTTGATTGGTGATTTCCTTCAGGGGCAAGCCTATGATAGTGGATAATACTTTCTTTGAAGTATCACTACGTTAAGGAAATTATCTATTTCTTTTCCAGCCTGAGTTAATTCATTTGAGATTGCATTTTGCATATTTAATATTCTCATGGATTTTAGTGTACTGTTCCATGAGCCCAATGTGGGATTTTTCTGTTATATATTTATTAAATTCTCGCGTTTTTCACATAGCTATATCGGTCAATTAATTCTTGACGCTCTCCATGGCCCTGTTATGTTTTGTGAATGTTTAGTTCATACTTGAAGGCATGTATTCTGATATCAGGACGGCTGTCAGACACTTGGAACTTAACCCCGTGACAGCAGGATACTTGACACTTGAGGGTGGTGTTAATGTGGGTGTGATACGTGGCTTCTTGTTTTGCAGGAAACCATATGAAAGCTTGATTTGGTCGTGTTTCACGTTCTAAACAATCAAATATTTTTTTTGTTAACGGTATACATGTCTCAGGATTCGAACTTAGGATCTGTGACGAGTTTAAAGTTATCCCAGTCACTGTGACAATGAGACATTGTCCTAAAGAATCAAATATTGCTCAAGCTTAAAAGGGAAAACAAATTATGGAATGTCTTTGATCCACAAATATCCATCACGGATTCTATCTTTCTTGAATCATGAAACTAGTCAAACCAGTGTAGGTCGCACAATCCAAATGATATATTAACCCACGCATGTTTGAAATTCCAAATTAGTTTTTTAGAGTAAATTCTTTAATTGTATTTTTCTGTTTTGCTGGAATATTTGAAATATATATATAAAGTTAGGCCCAATCTTTTCGGGATGTAAAAGTATCCTATCAACTTTTTTTTTTTTTGTAAACAGTAATTGATAAATATTACACTCAAATATTTGGCTATGAGAAACCACTTCCAAGTGATATAATATATATGATGTCCGTAGGAGTCGAACTTTCGACCTCTAGTACAACCACAAAGAGACTTCACTACTAGACCAAGTGACTGCAGACTACCCTATCAACTATTGATATTAAATAAAAGGCATCTTACTATCTTGATTAATGTATCAATCAATATCAATGTATCATACCAATTTTCTTTTAGAAGTAGTATTATAAGAAAGCAAAATGGTTAATAAAGGAACTCATCAATGCGTATGACTTTTTTTAAATTCCTAGATTTATTTAATATTGTATGAGATCTAAGATAATTTTTTCCAGGGGTAAGGAAAAATCAATGATGACATTTCCTAGTTTTTACCCATCCATAATCAAATACTTCAACAATCAACATCTCTCATTGGATTCTGTTGCTGTTGTTTTTTGAACGAAGTCGATGAACTCTTCCTACGAACAAAGAGATGATGTGACGAAAGACAACAACGAAGAAGCTCCTTCGGCGAGCTATGAGATTCGAGTGGAAAGTATTTGTGGTAGGATTGGAAGGAGATGACGATCTCAATCCCTTCTTTATAGAAATAGCTCAAATCTCCCTCTCTCTTCTCCCTTTTCTTCCACTTCTCATTCACCATAGCGGCACGACCCATCTCTATTTCCATTCTATGGGCAAGTAAGATCGATGAAAATGTCTTAATGTCAATTGCTAGAGAGGAAATTTTCTCTTCTCTTTCTCTCTCTCCTCTAACAATATTCTCTCCCTTTCAAAGGTAAACTTTTCCTTGACAGATGGTAGTAACCTTGATGAGGTGCAACCTAGAAGAACTCAAACTCTGTACAATAAGGCAAATAACCTATGTTTCAATATAGAAAACATTCAACCTTCCTCTAATTGCACTCCCATCTCTTCCATTTTCTTTAGCGATACTGATCACAAAAACGATAGCCATAGATCGATGGGGGAAGAGAATGACCACAAGACTGTTCAACCCTTTAACTAACTTTGCTCAAAATGGGAGGAATGGTGCCATACCTTTTGTAGAGAACCTCAACCTTAACCACTTTAAAGAATCAACCAACTCCTCGTTAATGAAGGATGAAAATCAGATTAGAGCTTCGATGGGTGAACATACTCTCACCCTTTGCGACGATTCGATTGCCATGAGGATTGACATCGGCCAGAGTTAACAAATGGAGAAGACCACTAGGAGTCAAGCCATTTAAATTTTGATGGGTGTTGCATTAAAGAGGAGGTGATAGGGGCACTACCGTGTGCACATCCCTCAGGTCTACAAATCGAACTTTCAAACATTTCAAATATAGTTGGTTGGGGTGAATATGGATTGGGTTAGATCAGATTAAGGATAAATCAACAATTTACTTTAAATTATTTCAGCCAGATACTTTTAGATCAATACTCAATCTAATTTCAGTCTAAATACGATCCACAAACTTCGTATTAAGTTGGATAGATTCGTGGATTTTATGTGTACTTATTAAGGACTAAAGATTACATTTATAATATAATGTATAAAATATATAACATTAATAATAAACATAAATTGGTAAACAATCTGGTTATGTTGTAGACAAAGACGTGATTTACTGACATTTCTTGAATAATATAAATTTTCACTTTAAAATTTATAAATAATTCATAGCAATATGCAGTGAATAAAGAAGGAGGAAACAAAATCAGAAGATAGGGTTGAGAGAGGTTAGACAATATCAAGATGGAGTTGATGACAAATGGATAGGGGAGATTGCATGAAGAGAACAAGATATGTAGTTGAAGAAAAAAGATATTAGAATTTTATAAATAATTATATATATATATAATATATTTATAAATATAAATAATTAATTATATATATACCTCAAACTATTTCTGAAATTCATACTCAACTTATGATAAAAAAACTTAACCCAATACAATCAATATGGATTAAATCGATTCGATCTTCAAATCAACTTAGAGCCATGGACATTCCTAAAAGCACAGTAAAACTCAACACATGGTTGGCTATAAGAAAGCATTAATCAGGAGGTACCATTAATGACACTTTTAATGGATTTAAGGTTTTATCCATTGAATAATGAACTCTGTCTCACCGCTAAGAGTACCTTTATTACACTTTAGGATGAGGTACGTACATTTAATCGACTTTTTCTCCATATGGATGAAGGATGGACCTTTCACGCATTGTCAGCAACCTACCAACCACCTTACATATTTTTTGCAGAAAAGCAGCAAGGTGTTATTAATGTGGGTTGAAAAAGACATGTTTGTAAGTTTTGTAGATACAACGGCCATTGTTTCAAATGTAAATTTACATGTCACTAGGTGGCCTTCGATAGACTTCTAAATCCTAGACAATGTCCACAAGCTTCCTTTGGTGGTCGGCATGAGATAGGGACTGCACCCCTTTCCTTTGCCTCAATGGTAGGGTTTACTCAACAAAATTCTATTAGATTGACTTTGATGGATGAGATTTACGTGAACCTAAAGTTCCTCTCCTTTTGTGTAATAGGCACTATTAGTGACAACACCATCTCAAAGGAGGAATTGGCTGCTCATCTTGAAACTCACTGGCCCACTAGGAAATTAAGCTTGGGATATTCGTGCCTTTACTGGTTGCAAATTTCTGATTAGATTCCCATCACTCATGTTGACAGAAGCAATTGCAATAAACTGGACCATTGCCTTTGGTACCTACATTTCATTTGCTCCATGGTCAATAGAAGACAACACATGCAGTTGACTCCAAGCAGGATGAGGGAGTCTGGATTAGAGTTGAAGGTGTGCCTCATCACTTCACTTATGAAGCATATATGTGCGTGTGTGTGTGTGTGTATATATGTGTGCGTGCGTGCGTGCGTGTATGTATATGTGTGTGTGTGTGTGTATGCAAGTTTCATCAATGACTTTGTAGAATTGTTGAAAGTTGGCCATAACGCTGCCCCAACTCGATATTAGGGCTACATAAGGATTCGCATCTACCTCTAACAAGATGTGGTTATCCTATGTAAAAAGTTCTTTGGGGAAACAAATCCCATTACCTTTGCTAGGATGCTGGATATATGTACAAGTTTCGGGGGGGGGGGGGGGGGGGGGGGGGGGGGGGGGGGGGGGGGGGGGGGGGGGGGGGGGGGGGGGGGGGGGGGGGGGGGGGGG
>JAMKQA010047763.1:0-13394 GCA_024699735.1 Posidonia australis | reverse complement strand
CAAATGGGCTCAATCAGGGTTTAATGGGCTTAATGGGCCTTCATGGGCCCAATTGGGTTTCCATGAATTAAATGGCCTAATGAGGGTTTGTAGGCCCAAATGGGCTCAACCAAGGTTCAAGCTCAGCCACCAGATCCTCATCCTGCAAAAATGGAAATTTGGGGTGTCTACACCAGGTACACAACAGAGAGGGAGACAGAGCCCAGCCACTCGGCATTCCCAAGCACCCTATCCAACCATTTGTAGATCCTACTGGAACCCTGCTAGTTATTGCACCAGGAGAAGAGATTGCCAGAGTGAGGAGGTTCTCCCAGACCCGTGAATTGGATGAAATCACAAAAGTCATCCGAGCTGGGAAAATCAAAATCTCTCCCGCCAATGATCTCAGTGGAGGAAGTGGCGCAGTTCCAGTCACCACCTAAGAACCAAGGGGTAGAAGTGGTTGTCCCCAAGTTCAGAAGGTCGACCCACAGGTTCCTCCTTCTGTACCTATCGCACGTAGCATAGACACAGGTGAACTGCAAACAGGGACTAGTGGAGCAGAGCATGGAGAAAGTTGAGGCTTGGTCCGACTCATTGATAATAGAGAGTGATAGAGGGGACATCCAGAACACCCAGATCTTAGAGCCAGAGAGGGAGTTAACCCAGAAGTGATCCATCCTAAGCTGACTGCAGACCATAGGAGCCTTCGCTTCCCCAACCATGGGTTCCAGTAAAGCAACCATTTGCACTTTGTGTTTCCGAATTAAACTGATCAGATGAGCCATAGTAGAAGCGTTTCCAATCCCCCTGCAATTCCAAATGAGTGTATTAAACATAACTCTCATTGTCGGATTGGTGAGATTGACTGAAGAACTTGGCCAAAGTCCTAGTCTTGCTCCTCAAGTTGTATCTGCGAGTCTGGGACTTGGAAGAGCTAGACCTGCATTTTTGACGTTTGCTCCCATCTTCCAGAACAGATTCTGGAATCCTGGACCTGGAATCTGAAGCAAGGATCACCACATCATCCAGAGCATCCTTAGAGTGATCGTCACTCCCAGGAATCCAAGAAGGATCCCTGGACCCATCAATTTACTCCAAGGGGAGAGCAGGAAGCTCCAATGAACCGACTGGGAGGACTCCAGATTTGTTAAGTACAATTAGTGCTGGGTCAAAGCAATGCCGGGAGGGCGGATGGTCCTCCCCCAACAGCTCCCTAAAGTCAAGTTCCATCTAGGCAGCAACAGCAATAAGAGCAGGACAGGCCTCCTTGATTTTAGCCATGGAATACTTAGCATCCCACAACATTTTGATAACATCTTTAATACTCCTGCGTGAGCCAAACAGGTGATCAAAATCAGAGGAGATGGGCTGCAAAACTTGGGCCAGGGGGAGACTATCTTCATTGCTGGTCGAGCAGAACTGGTTTTCTAAGTTGTCCAATCTAGGAACAGGATTAGAGGAAGGAGAGAGCACTTCAATCGCCTGACTGGGATTCGTAGCTACACCATCTGTAACAAGAGCCACCTGATCACCCTTAGAGACCAAAACCGTAGACGTCCCAGGACACATGACCTCCCCACTGGGAGGAGGGAGCTGTAAGGAGGTCAATTTCATCTCCTTGGACTAGAGAAGAGAAGGAGCACAATCTGAGATAGCAGGAACAAGGGGGCTTGCTCTACCAGTCATGGGGGAGGTGAGGATGGGGATAGTTCCTTAGTGGAAGATTCCTGCTTACGGGGGACCAAGGAATGATTAAGAGGGGAAATGGATAGCTTGCTCCTAAGCTTGTCGAGCCTCTTGTTCTGTAAGTCCCAGGGAAGATCGTCTTCAAGCTGCACCAGAGGTCTGATAGAGATCGAGGGCTCCTCCATTCTACGTTCTTTGCCCGCATTACTCCTGGCCTTCCGAAGTAAGTCAGCTTCATCCAGAGAAAAATTCACCCTCAAAGGAGATCGCACTTTAGCTTCCTTCACAGTAGAGACCGAGGGGGCAACAGGTGCCTGGGCAGACTTGGAAGGCGAAGGCTCCACCAGGGAGTCCGGGGCAGGAGTAGCTCCCACACAGCCAGAGACAGAAGGGATGCAGAGAGCCTCCTTCGGCTTACAGAATAGTCCATCGTGAGCCTGCTTAGTTATAGGTGCCATGGACCACCCGCCAGTTCCAAAACCAGAGGAAGGTCCGTCAATGGCCACTGCCTTTCCCTTATTCTCTACAGGAGGGGGGATAGGAGTCGCCTCCAACCCAAGATTAGCAGAAGGCAGCCTAGTGTTGTCCCTGAAATTGATACCTGGCAACCCAGCACGCTGGGGCTTTGCTATCTTGACTCCCCCCAGTTTGAATTTTCTTTTGGCGCGCTTCCTGGCACTTTTGGATTTGCCAGCGGGAACGATACTCGTGCCCTCCCCCGGGACGATGGGAGGTTGGAGATCAACATTCAGTGGTTGAGTCAAGGCCTTAGCCACGCTCTGGCGTCTACAGGACGAAGGAGAGTGCCCAATCATAGAGCAGAAGTGGCAGAAAGGAGGCAGGGACCTGCCGTAGTCAATCTCCTGCTTAATCAACTGACCTCCATTATGAATAGTAATGAATTTCTTCACTGGCTTGGCCAGATCCATTTCAATGCAGACAGAGGCATAGCCAGGCCTGGTGAAGTTGGTCACATTCTTATGCATACAAAGAAATTTCCCAAGCGAGCTAGCAATGGATTGAATGGCACCAGGGTCGTGCAAATGAGCTCTCAAAGAAGGAAAACCTACCCAGACAGGAGTGCACGAAGACTCTGAGCCAATCGAAAAATTTGGGGACCATCTGAAAACACGCATGCACTTCCTCTGATGAACCAAACATCCTTGATGTAGGCCTTCACAAAATCCTCCCTGTTGGAGAAGCGGATCAGAAGGTGACGCTGATCGTGGGCTACCGGGAAAATAGCATCCTGGAAAGGCATGGAATTCTTCATGGCAGTCAAAACCTCCATAAGAGAAGGGCGGCCAGTAGAGAACTTGCCGATCAGGGTCCATGCGAATGGGGTGGCCATCTGTGACACCTCCTCAGCGGAGAACTGGATGACTTCATCACCATCCAAGAGAACCGGCTGTCTGACCAGAACCCCAGGAAAGGAGGGGGCTCTGTGCGTATCGCGAGTAGCAGCTGCGAAGGAAAGTGCACGGGGTTTCTCCGAGGCTGCTCTTGGGTTATTAAAGATCAGAGGAGAAGCCAGGGGATCAGCGGGGGGGCCGTCCTGCGAAGACATCCTAAAGCCCCAAGCCTGGAGCTAGATCGAGCTCCAGAGAGCTGACCCAGCCCCAGGATCTGGAAAAGAGAGGGCACTCCCAGCAAAGGGGACGGAGATGGGAGAGCACAGAAGGAAGAGCGCGAGAGGAGTGGAGGCCTTGCAGGCAGGCTGGAAGGGGCGCCGCCAAATCCCGGAACAGTCGCCCCTGGGACGGAACAGTCGCATGCAGATAGGATTTTAATTAGGATTTTGAGTTTAATTCAAGTTAAGATTCGGTTTTGTGTTAGGTTTAGGGTTTTGGATTAGGTTTTGAATTAGGTTTAGGGTTTTGGGTTAAGTTTCGGGTTTTGGATTAGGTTTAGGTTAGGTTTAGGTTAGTTTTAGGTTTTTGGATTAGGTTTAGGGTTTTAGATTAGGTTTATGGTTTAGAATTAGGTTTTATGGATGAAATTATGTTAAGATGTCAAGTTTGTCTTGGGGAAAAGTAATTGGGCACCCACCAACCAAAATTCCATTCCAGAAGAGACTACCTACAAACCAGCAAAATTGGGATGTCTACAAGACCTAAATTGTAATTTTCAATGCATGGTTTTGGAATGATTTAGAGTTGAGACCCTAATAGATGATCATGTGTTGTACGAAAAAGATTCCTACAATGAAAGGATAAGTTGAAAATAATATTGAAAGGAAAACCTAAGAGTTTGAAAATGAAATAATAATATTGTGTTGTGGAATCACGGGTGTTGGTATCGACAATATGGTAGGAGAATGGTACTCCAAGAGACCAATTGTCAGACACGATCATGATTGCCAGAGTGGGACCACGAGGAGTTGGTGTCGGCAAATTGATAAGATTTCAATTATCAAATATGATCGTGGTCACTGAGGTTGAGACAGTATAGGCTAAGCCTGGGTTATTGAACTTAATTGTTCAAGTCACCGATGGGGTATTAAGAAAATGACACATCCCTGTGCATATAAATATTTGGAATTAAGGCCTGTTGGCTGGTGATGTCCAGTCTAGTGGCTAAGGTTACACCTAGTGCACCGGTTTGGTGATGTCCAGTCTAGTGGCTCCCTAGGACTTCACAATAGAGAGTCGTGCACTTGAATTTTTAGTTGTTGTGTTTTGTTGTGCTGGCAGGAAGATGTCTCACCAAGGCCACAATCGTGGCAAGACCCCTGTACCTGACTCTGAGGCAAGAGAGGGTAGTGCATGGAGGGGCATGAGACGAGAATTTGGTGAGATGATGTCAGGTTTCACCTAGTCCTTCGGCAACAACAGCAGGGATGAGGCAAAGGGAGACCTGTGGATTAAGCAGTTCCGCCAACTTGGTGCACCGACCTTTGATGGGCGTGGCACACCGGAGGAGTGTGAGGCGTGGCTCCTAGAGGTGGAGAAGATCTTAGAGGGGATCGAGTGTCTAGTGGAGAAGTGGGTCCTGATCGTGGCATTTCAGCTCAAGGGTGTTGTGGATCAATGGTGGAGGACAGTGCGTTGCTCCAAATTTCCAAATGCGAACCTATTGATGATCTCTTGGGGAGAATTCCGAGAGGCATTCTATGAGAGGTTTTTCCCTGAGCATGAGAGGGATAAACTGGACAGAGAGTTCTGGAATCTGAAGCAAGGGAACTAGACTATGGCAGAATATGAGTCGTCCTTCCTTCGACTGGAGCAGTTCTCTCAGGCTGTAATTTCTGAGAAGAACAGAGCCAAGAAGTTCGTGGAAGGGTTGAATCCGATGCTGAGATCCAGAGTTATTGGCTTCAGATGCCAGACCTTAGCAAATGCTATTGAGCTTGCAAGCCGCTAGGAGGATGATCGTAGGCTGTTCCAGGAAGAGTATCGTAAAAAAGAAAAGGAGAGAAAGTCGGTCTCTCGACCTTCTATCTCTCGACCCTCTGTTTCTCGACCATTAGTGACTGAAGCTTCTAGTTCTGGGAGTTCTTGTAGCTCTGGGAAGAAGCGGAAGCAACGGCCTACATTTGGTAAAGAAGAGACTGTAGGTTTCAGCCACGCAGGGTCCAGCAGCGGCCCACAGTTAAGATCGTGCCATGTCTGTGGCAAGAAGGGGCATGTAGCAACGTAGTGTTGGCACAGGTAGAGGAATTTAGACTGTGTAGTATGCTACAACTGCGGGAAGTCTGGACATTACCAAAAGGACTGTCCCAGTCAACCGAAGCCAGCAGGAAATGCACCACGTCAGCCAACTAAGGGAAGAGTATTCTCCATCGCTGCCCCAGATGTTGGTCCATCTGGAGATGTGGTAGAAGGTGAAAACTAGCACAATTGTGTGGGTTAAATCCTGTCTTGTAATGAGGGATCCTGAATGTGATCAATATTGTCTTTTATTATGATTATAATTATGGTGAGTTGATTATAGGATCTTTTCTTATGGCTGACCAGATGGCCCGAGTCTTGTTTCACTCTGGGAGCTCATTTTCTTTTGTCTCCAGTTATTTACTTCTGAGATCTGGACTAGGCCAGCCAAGTGTGCATTCCTCCTGGATGTAGTCACTCCATTGGGAGAACACAATCTAGCGTGGTGGTATTTGAGACTGGTTGATATTCAGCTGAGGGACAGGAATTTTCAAGCCAATTTGTTCCTAATGGACATACAGGATTATGATGTTATCCTGGGAATGGATTGGCTAGCACAGCATTCCGCCCTGATAGATTGTGCCAAGAGAAGAGTTCTAGCAAAGTGTCCAGGCCCAGGCTGGTGTATGGTACAAGGCACCAGACGTGGTGAGCCTAGAAAAGTGATTTCTGCTCTCAAGGCCTATCATCATCTGGCTAGAGGCAGTGTGGGCTATTTGGCCTGTGTGGTAATTTCTACTTCGCCCGTGGTCGAGATTCAAGACTTGTCGGTGGTGCGGGAATATCCTGATGTTTTTCGAGAGGAATTGCTTGGAATGCCATTGCACAGGAAAGTGGAGTTTGTGATTGATTTGATGTCGGGATCAGGTCCTATTTCCAAGGCTCTGTACAGAATGGCACTTGCTGAGTTAAGGGAGCTCCGAAATTAACTGCATGAACTGTTGGATAAGGGATTCGTTCATCCCAGTGTTTCACCTTGGGGAGCACCAGTTCGGTTTGTTAAGCAAAAGGATTGTTCACTTCGGTTCTATTTACACTACCGGATGTTGAACCAGATCAATGTGAAGAACAAGTATCCACTATCCAGAATCGATGATTTGTTTGACTAGTTGTAGGGAGCGTCGGTGTTTTCCAAGATAGATTTGAGTTCAGGGTACCATCAATTGAGGAATAGTGACCAGATGTGCAAAAGACAACCTTTTGCACCCGTTAATGACATTATGAGTTCCTAGTTATGCCATTCAGTTGAGGAATGCTTCGACTGCTTTCATGGACCTGATGAATAGGGTGTTCAAACCCTATTTGGATTAGTTTGTGGTCATCTTCGTGGATGACGTTCTGGTGTATTCTCCAGATGTTCAGACCCACCGAATGCATTTGAGGATCATACTAGAGACACTGAGGCGGCATCAACTATATGCCAAGTTCTCCAAGTGCGAGTTCTGGCTAGAAGAGGTGTCTTTCCTTGGTCATATCATTTCAAGAGAAGGCATCAAGGTAGATCTAGCCAAAGTAGAGGTTGTAAACAGTTGGGCCAGACCGAAGACAGTAACTGAGATTAGAAGTTTTCTCGGCCTGGTAGGATGTTATAGGAGATTCATCTAGAATTTCTCCAAGATTGCTGCTTCGAGTTTTGACTTTACCCTATAGGAGTGGTGGTTTCACAGTCTGCAGTGATGCCTGTGGAACTGGTTTAGGGTGTGTGTTGATGCAGCAGGGTAGGGTGGTGGCATATGCCTCACGCCAATTGAAAGATCAAGAGAAGAATTACCCCACCCATGATTTAGAAATGACAACTGTTGTGTTCGCCATAAAGATTTGGAGGCATTATTTGTATTGCGAACAGTTTGAGGTGTACACAAATAATAAGAGTCTGAGGTACATCTTTACTCAAAAAGATTTGAACCTGGGACAGCGGCACTGGGTGGAGTACAATAAGGATTATGATTTCAGTTTGTCGTACCACCTAGGGAAAGCAAATGTAGTTGTAGATGCTCTGAGTAGACGCACTCATGTCATGGCTAGTCGATGATCCATGAATGGAAATTGTTAGAGGGACTAGTGGAGTGCAGGCCTCGGAGACAGTCTTAGGGAACTGCTAGAGTGGTGTTGGCCAATTTGTCTGTTCACCTGAGGATGATCGAGGCGATTGTCACGGCTCAACAATATGATTCTTTTGTGTTAGATATCTGGAGGAAGCTGGAAGCTGGTAATGCCCCTCACTTCTCAGTCGGGGTAGACGGTGGGTTGAGATATGATTTGAGACTATATGTGCCTCAAATAAAGCAAATCAAGAATAGTTTGTTGGATGAGGCCAACCGCTCCAAATACACTATCCATCTAGGAAGTACCAAGATGTATAAAGACTTGAAGAGGAACTTCTGGTGGCGTGGGATGAAGAGAAAGATTGCAGAATATGTGGTAAAGTGTGCAACCTACCAGATGGTGAAAATAGAGTACCAGAAGCCTAGAGGGACTTTGTAGCCTCTGGACGTTCCAGTGTGGAAATGGGAAAATGTGTCGATGGACTTTGTGACGGTTTTGCCACGAACCTGAAGAAAGAATGATACAGTTTGGATGATAGTAGATCACCTTACAAAATCGACACATTTCTTTCCAATGAGGGTAAATCTTCCTTTGGCAAAATTGGCAGAGTTGTATATGGCTAAGGTTGTGAGATTGCATGGTGTCCCAGTGTCTATTGTGTCTGACAGAGACACGAGGTTTACATCGAGATTCTGGGGAGCTCTGCAGGAGGCTTTCGGCACGGTGATGAATTTTAGCACTACCTTTCACCCCCAGATGGATGGCCAGACAGAGAAAACCATCTAGACACTAGAGGACATGTTGAGAGCCTGTGCCGTGGACTTTGGTGGTAGCCAAGAGGACCACTTACCTCTGGTTGAGTTTGCATATAATAACAGTTACCACGCCTGTATTGGTATGGCTCCATATAATGCACTATATGGCAGACCTTGCAGGACACCCACTTGTTGGAGTGAGGTGGGTGAGAGACAGTTAGTTGCGCCCGAGATCTTACAGTAGTACGAGGGCAAGGTGGATCTGATCAGGAAGAAGCTGTTGTCTGTCTAGAGTCGGTAGAAGAGCTATGCTAATAGGAGGTGGAGACCTCTGAAATTCGAGGTAGGAGACTTCGTATTCCTGAAGGTGTCACCAACCAAGGGTGTGATGTGGTTCGGTAAGAGAGGCAAGTTGAGCCCAAGATACATCGAACCATACCAAGTTACCTAGAGGGTTGGTGAGGTGGCATACAGACTAGATCTGCCTCCAGAGTTGGTGGGTGTGCACAACACCTTCCATGTATCAATGTTGAGGAAGTGTTTGGCCGATGCGTCCCAGGTGATACCTGTGTAGCCAGAGGAGCTGTGTGAGGACCTGCCTATGATTGAGAATGCAGTTCAGATACTGGACAGAAAAGAGCAAGTTCTCAGGAATAAAGTGATTCCATTGGTATTAGTTCAGTGGCAACACCATGGTACAAAGGAGGCTACCTAGGAGCATGAGGTGGACATCCAGAGACAATACCCCTATTTGTTTATTTAAAGTTGAATTTTGAGGACGAAATTCTTTTAAGGGGGTAGGATGTGACATCTAGGCTTTATTATCCATTTTTAATTGTAAACCATGTAATTAATTGTAATATTATATAAATGGTTTCTAAATGGATAATCTGTTGTTTCTTGGATGTGTGAGAGTTGGATTTGTTTCCTATGCTCCTATTTATTATTTGGGACCAATGTGGGGTCCAATTTGGGGATGCACAATTGCCTCAGTTTGCGCGCTTGTCTTTTCTCTTTCTTTTTTTCTTTCCTTCTTTTTCTCTCTCTCCCTCACAAGCCACCATCCCGTCTTCTTCTTCTTCCCCTCTCCCCACCCGTGCCACCACAAGCTAGTGGCCCATGCCTTCCCATCCTCTCTGATGTGATGGGCGACTGGTGCCATGCAGGTGAAGGCGGAGTTAAAGAGGAGGGGAGATTGAGAGAGGGGCAGAGGCAAGTGGAAGAGGAAGGGCTGAGACACAAGGGAGAAGAGGGAGATGAAGAACGACACGCATAGAGGAGGTGGTGGTTGTCCGTGTGGTTCACCGACAGAGGAGCTTCACCGGGGCCGCATCGGAGTGCAGGGGGACTTGCCGGAGTTAGGGAAGCTTGCCGAAAAAGGTACATGGCTCCTGTTCTCCTTCTCTCTCTTCTTCTCTTTTGATAGTTTAAATGCATGAAATTGGTGTAAAATGCATGTAAAATCGTAGAAAAATAGTGGAATTGATGAGAATGAGTTGAATAGCATGAAAACATAGATATCATGCGGTTAGGATGGAATTTGATAAGAATATACGAGATTTTGGGATGAAGGCTACAGTAGCCGTTTTTGAGTCTCATCCCTTTGTGATTTTCGTGTGGATTGTGTAGTTAATGGAATCATGAATGGATTGATGGGTTTTGAAATAGACTTTAGGGTCTACACCCCATGATTTATTGCTATTTTGTGATGTGTGTTTGGGGGGTCCGATGGAGGTTCCCACTTTTGACGATTTCGTCGACCGAAACAGGGGAATGCCTTGGTTGCGAGAAATTCGGTATGCCGAATTGAATTTGGCATACTGAAATCCTGACAGATAAAGCTAGGATACCTGGTTTTGGTAGGCAAAAATCACCCGATCGACCGAACCATTGATTTTCGATATACCAAACTTGTGTTTCGGTCTACCGATTTTGCCCTAGCCCTGATATATATATATATATATATATATATATATATATATATATATATAGATAATGTGATTATAAAATGAAAGAAAGTGTTTTAAATGGACAATGAGCATGTGTTAATGATGTTTTCCCCAAGTAAATGACATGGAGGAATATGGAACCCAAATAAGTGTATTTGGGAGTGGTTTTGGGTTTAAGGCCCTAAAACTGAATAAAAGAGAATAAATGTGTGGCTTTTGAGTAATTTTGGGCATGAGACCCAATTTATGATTTTTAAAGCATGGTTTTTCATGGATTGAGTTGGGACCCCAGAAGAGGGTTAGGTGTTGCATGGAAACAGATCCTTGCAATGAAAAAGAATGAAATGAAAATGGTTTTGAAAAGGAAAACTTAAAGAGTTTTGAAAGTGAAATACTAATAATGTCTTAAGGAACCACGGGAGTTGGTGTCGACAACGTGGTAGGAAGTATGAGGCTCCAATGAAACCAGTTGCCAGATACGACTGTGGTTGCCGAGCTTGAGACGGTGTGGGCTGAGCCTAGGTCATTGAACCTAATTGTTTGAGTCACTGAGCTCATGACAGTGTAGGCTAAGCCTAGGTTATTAAACCTAGTTGTTCGGGTCACCGACGGTGTAGGCTGAGCATAGGTCATTGAACCTAGTTGTTCGGGTCACCGATGGGACGTCAGACAAAGATGTATCCCCGTGCATAGATGAAAGAGATTGAGGCCAGTTGGCTGGGGCGGTGGCATCCTGTACGGGGAATTTCACCACGATAGTGCAGAGAAGTAGGGGAAATAGTGTCCTCACCTCCTGCTTGTGTGTCTGGTTACCCCTGATCAAGGTAACATCAGTAAAGAAAAGTGGAAATGAATAAGAAAAGAATGTGTTTTTTAGAAATGAAAAGAAATGTGGTTTGGCTAGGATTGGACTTATGAATGGTCCTAAAATCCTAGAAATAAATAAGAATTATGGTTTTAACCAGTTACCAGCCAATGTTTGAGGTTTTGGTTTTGAGCCCTAGGAGTCATTGTGTTTTAGGCTGGTTCTGGTCAAAAATGTGAATTTCTCATAAAATCAAAAGGATAGGAAAAGTGTGATTTTGGGAAGAAATCCCAAGTATTCGAAAAGGGCATGTTTTGGAAAATGATTTCCAAATGTTTTAAAAGAAAATGCAAAATGTGAGTTTCTAAAAAAGAATGTGAATTTGAATAAATTTCCAAATGTTTAGAAAAAGAAAAAGGAAAGATGAGTTTTGAAAAGAGTATGGATTTGGGATCAAATTCCAAAGAGATTTCAAACAAAAGGAAAAGGAAATGATGTTTTAAAAGGAAAAGTGGATTTTCAAAAGAAAACCAAACTTTGAAAATTAAAAGCTGAGTTTTTAATAGTTTTACAGAGATTTCGTGGTTTGTGTGTTTGGAGCGCGTACTGGGTGACTTAGATGTTACTCATGCGTACTTTGGTTGTTCTCAGGTACAGTTTGCGTGCAACCGAGTTCCAGTGCAGGTCTAGGAGCTTCTAGTCGCAGATTGTTTCTTGAAGGTGAGACTTAATTACAGTTATTTAATTTTACTGTAATTAGTGTAATTTTGCTTATGGTACTATGATTTAGGTAACGTGCCTGGGTTCGGGGCATTACATAAATCATCTAAAAATGTTCCTTGTAGCTAGTTTCTACTTCTCATGCATTGCATTACATGTTTGCGTCATTGCATTACATGTTTGCGTCATTCAACATCCCCATTGTGTAATGAAAAGGTCACTAGTCTATAGTACATTCTAGATTGCACATTGCCTTTGTATAGAGTCATCACATGCTGGACTCACGTCCAAGTATGGAAGCGTGCTCTCGTAGATTGCCAGTCTAGAATAGACCAACTGACCAGAGCACATGCATGCATATCTCATGTGCTTCAATCCTGTTTTCATGCATCCAGATTATCACTCTTTGGATGCTTTCACATATCATTTCATCATGACGTCGAGCATTAATCCATCCTCAGGCATCAATTACATAAGCAAGCTTACATTAGCATTAGCCACACATACGAGTGATTAGCCATGAAAGACCAAGTCATTAGGAGTATGGGGGTGCTTAACACCTTGTCCATGTATAATAGGAGTCTTTACCCTTTCTCTAACATGCAATGACTAACATGTTGCATCCATTAGGCATAAAGCATGCATACACATTCATTTGCGTTGTTTTTACCATGTTTTATCACATTCGATTTTCCTCGTCTCCCAATTCCAAATAGACCAGGTGGCGGCTCTCTTTTCTGTATCTTTCTATCCTTTTTACTTTGTTATGGTGTTTTCAAGTTAAGTGTCTTTCCTCGAATTTACTATTTTCGCCATGACCATTTTGGTTTTGCACCTCGATCATGCAAAGTCTATCATTAACATGGTCACAATAGCCAAAGGATATCATTAGCAGCAAGGGTTGGATTTTTGAGGAGATATTTAGCCCTATTATTAAACATACTACCATACATAATATTCTCACTCTTGCAGCTATGTTTGAATGACCTCTTCATCAACTTCACATGAGAAATGCCTTTTTACAAGGTTCTCTAACAAAAGAGGCTTTCATGAAGCAACCTCTTGGCTATATAGATGCAATTCATCTTAACTACATTTGTCATCCCATTTGAGCCATTTATTATCTAAAACAGGCTCCAAGGGCTTGGTACCATCAGTTGCATTAGTTTCTTCTACATCAAGGTTCTCCTCTAGTATGTGTAGACACCCCATATGCTTGCAACTCGACCCTAAACCAAACCCTAGTCAAAAACCCAAAACCTAGCCTAAACCTTAGTCCAAAACCCTAGACTTAGCAAACCTAGTATAAAACCCTAGACTTTAGCAAATCCTATTCCAAAACCATAAACCTTAGTCCAAAACCATAGACTTAGCAAACCCTAGTCTAAAATCCTAAGACTTAGCAAACCCTAGTCCAAAACACTAAACCTAGCCTAAACCCTAATCCAAAATCTTAAGCTAGCCTAAATCCTAATTTAAACCCTAAACCTAATCTTAAACCCTAATCCAAAACCCTAACAACCTATAACAACCTCTAACAACCCTAACCACTTCCCACTCCAACATAACAACCTCTAACCACCTATAACAACTTCTAACAACCCTAACCACTTCCTACTCCACCGTAACAACTTCTAACTACCTATAACAACTTCTAACAACCTATAACAAACCCTAACCACTTCCCACTCCACCGTAACATCACATAACAAACCATAACAACCCTAACCACTTCCCACGCCACCATATCAACCCTAACAACCCATAACAAACTACCTAGCCATTGCAAGCCTATAAATAC
>JAMKQA010047761.1:0-13261 GCA_024699735.1 Posidonia australis | reverse complement strand
GTACTTTTTCTAAAGAACGGAACATTATTCACTGTTTTCTTATAACTTAAGAAACTTTATATGGGAAAAAAAGTTGGAGGATACTCATTCTGTTTGGAGGATACTCATTCTGTTTGGATTGTTTCAATTATTAACTGTAAACATGAATTTATTTTACTTATATAGGAAAAAAAGTCATTTTATTATTTTTCAGATTAATATGTAAATATTAATCTTTCAAATATTGTATTCCATTCCATTCCTGTTCTTATGTACCAAACAGTGGAAAGGAATTATTTGTCAATTCCACTATACAATTCCTTATATACCAAACACTGGAATGGAATAAAATTATTCCATTCCATTCCAAATTCCATTCCAAAGTTCATTCCATTCCTGTTTATTTGCATTCCAGTGTACCAAACGCAGACTAAAATCTATTTAGAAAAAAACTAACTATTTTACTATCTCTTCCCCTTGGCTACAGGAGAGAGGATGCAGGTGCTTAAATGATGGAAGAAGCTATTTGAATCATGATTCCAAACATTAGTTTCACTTTAGTCCTTTCAAAATAGGAAATGTGTCGAACATCAGTGAAAATATCAATAGAAGTATGGTAAAATACGAAGGTCTACTAAAAATTTTAAGTTTTGATTTGAAACTTTATGATACGTTAAAGTGAGTAACAATACACATTTCTATGTCTTTAAATTCATGATTTAAACATATAATAAGAAAATATAATGTATATACAAAATAAGACATTCAGAAATATAAAAAAAGTTGATGAATTACTGAATAGAATTCATGTATTAACATCTAAGTATCATTATATAAATTGTTAATGTGAATAAAGTGTTAAAATAAGAAAAACTTTGTAAGTTAATTAGACATATTTGAAGTCACAAAATATAAGATTTTTACTCTATTTCCACTACCATAGACCGATACATCAACCACATGGCTCAACATGAGATACTTCTCAAATTACAGTTAAATATCCTCCACTGCATAGTCTAAATATATATACTGCAAGATCCTCCACTGCATACTTCAATAGTTAAAAGAGAAGTTATGGGTTTCTTCTGTATGTCAGACACTGGTACGTGTCCTGTACTGATAGGTTCAAATCCTTTTGACTTTTCAGCTTCATACCAAACTTCATACCTTTCAGTTATGTATACAGCATCGAGGAAGAGCCAGGCATTCCCTTTGGTTAGATATCTAAATTTATTATCACTGTGCCATTCATGTGAATGCCTGTAACTTCAGCAACCTAACTTAGGTGTGTTGCCCGACATGCATTGATCTATCGCCATCATTTGCAATCGAACTGCATGTAATCAAATCACAGTCCAATTTCAGTCAATTTATGAGTACTTTTGATGAACATCATGAAATGATTTGCTTCCTGATCAAGTCATGGGACTTTTTCTTCATTTTTTCTATAGAAGGCACCATAATCAAGTCATGAAACTAACGTTATGGATTCTATATAGCTAGGACCATTTTCATTTTCTAGCCTTAATTTTTTATTATTTTTCCCCATGAAGAATTTCGACTCCGTTACATATTCCTACTAGCATGTCATTGCATCAGTAATAAGAGAATGTCTCTACAGTATTATTTACATTGAAGCATAAAGACGATTCTTCATCAGTACATGAGAATGTCTAGTAATTTTCTATGCAGTAAGTAGAAATTGGATTTGATATTTTAAAGCAAATATGATGTTAGATTACGTATCTATACGTAACTTTTGATTTTGATTTCATACCTCAATCACATCTAATAATGTCCAAGCCAGTAGAAGTCAGCTGCGACAATTAGCCAGTTTCCACATCGAAATTATTTACATTTCCATTGATGAGGTTGCTCAAACTTTCAGTACAATTCCCACTGCGTTTTCTTTAAACTGGTAATGCAGTACAAGTATATTCATTAAATTTCAGAAACTAAAGAATTGTAATATTGCATAACACGACAAAACAGTTCTGCAAATTAAGCTTATCTATGCATATGCTCTGTGGTAGGCATAGTTTTTTTTAAACCTTCTTGCAGTGTGGTAGTGGTCCTACTCCTATATAAGTCCTGTTTCAGTTGAATTATTGTTTTTCTAGGCCCTGCATGCATGAGAACGACTAACTCTTAAAGGACAGCTTCTCATGCCGGTGTTCCTCCGGCAACGATGGAGGCAATAGTTTCATTGTTTCTTATGCTGATCAGCATGAGAAATTTAATTTTAAGCCTAAATAAGAAACAATGAAACCCACATTCTTCATCAGATGGATATATAATTAATTTTCTCATTGTTTCTTAAAATTAACCATCACAATGAGAAAGTTTGGTTGTTTCTTAAAATTTACTTTCTCATTGTTTCTTATGTTAGTTTAGGCTTAAAATTATTGTTTATTGTGATTTGAAGCTTACATTTAAATTTAGTCTAAATAAACAAAAGTTAATTTTAAGCGTCCTGTCAACTGTTCAGCGACTTCAGTGTTTCTCAACTCCCACATTCCTCCTCATCAAATGGATGAGAACAGTGAGATCAAAGCCCACTTCAATAGGTCAAGAACATAACAAAAGAGACAGGTTACCCATGATTGAGGCAGCTCCATTTCATTCAACTATCAAAAGGAAAGCCAACTACATACACTGCAACCTCAAAGATGCCCTTCCTCCCTCATCTTGTGCACTTAATAGGAACACTGAGCACAACATGTGAAAAAAACAGTTCACCATCCCATCTCCCCCCACCTTCCTTTTTCCTGTCCTCTCTCATGGACCTGTCTCTTTCTTTTCTCTTTCTTCTTCTTTCTTTTTTCTTTCCTAGAGACATGAGGTGACTTCATCCGGGAGACGCTAGCTTTCCTAAGTGGTCCTAAGTTTTAGATCTCCTCTCCGACAGCGCCATCATACCTTGCCTTGAGAAAGGCACCAACAAGGCGTAGAATCCTATCTCCAATTGACATGGACACTTGATGTGCTAAACATGTAGAAAAACATCATTTTCAGAAATTATTCCTTTTGTTTATTCACTAATGGACGAAAGGAAAACGTTGAAACTCCCTTTGAAACAATGACACTTGGATGCTTAATGAATTTCTTTGTCTGCACACATTTTCACAAGTCTATTTTCATCTCCATCAACTGCATTTCCATTTCTGAACCTCATGTTGTTCACCCTATGATGATCTTCTTGACGAAATAGAGAACAGATATGCATTGTCTCTGTTGTCAACAGTAGTATATTTTTGTTATCATGTACTCACTTTTTTTTTCCTTCACATGTAGAGGTCCCGTTTTGTAATATTGAACATGTACTACAAAGGAAGATTATGCCAAGTAAAGTGATGATTAACTACCAGATGCAATAAAATCTTCTAACAAGTCATTCAATGTATAAACTTTCTAGATTCATTAATTGATATCTTAGACATTGCAACTGAAACTTCTCCATCACTAGACCCATAACCGGGACCAATTGTTGAAGAGAATGGGCCTAGATAGATAGCGACTACACATCGACAGACGATGAGCCAATTTGGTATGATTAGAGAGTAGTTGTTCTTGGCATTGGTGATGAACCTAATTATATGTATTAAGGTCCAGTCGGAGGGCACTAAGCCCAAGGCCTTGGCCATGCATTTAAAGGGATGGAAATGGTCCCAAAACTCTGCAGCTTGCCCCCTTCAATTTGCAAGAAGAAATGAAGAGACGTTTGTGGTTATTATTGGTATTGTCAATTGGTACAACTGATCTTTCTGTTTATGTTTGTTATGTGGGGTATGCCTAGCTCTTTTATTAGTTACACTCCTCAATGAAGCAGAAAAGTAGTGCAGTGAGCTGAGTTGTTTTTTTTTTGTAAACGATGATTGATATATGTTACATTCAAACACTTAATTATGAGAAATCATCATCAAGTGATGTAATATATATGATGTCTGTAAGAGTTAAATTCTCGACCTTTCATATAATTATAAAGAAATTTCACCACTATACCAAATGAACTGAGTCGTCAAAAGATTTATTCATGTCTCACAAACCTAATAGGAAAAGAAGGATTAATAACTAATAGATAGAGACAAGGAATTATCGACATACCTTTCTTCCCACTATTGCTTCACAACTGACTATATATTTTGCAACTTAGTTCATTTCTATTCGAAGGTCCACAGTCTAAATTTAATATGCTTCCGTGTTTTTCTTGTTCTTTTTGTGGGAGTATCACTGTCAATATCATTGATTCAGCCAAAGCCTATGAATTGATACTAAGAGCACGAACCAAAGATAACACGACACATATTCAAATCTATACTAAACCTCAAATTCCCACTGCTGCAAATAGAGAGACGGGTTCTTGCTTGTGTCAAGACACTGTCCTTGAAAATACAGGTGGGCTGTTGGTATTTTCTGAAAATGACAAATACATCCTTTTCTTACTCTTGCCATTTTCAATTAGGAGCAACTGAACAAGGAAGGAAACAGAAGTATAGAAGTTAATACCTTCAGTTCTATAATCTTTCAGTTTTATTATATGACAATGATAGATAAACATACGGGTCAGATTTTTTTTTTGTTAATAACAGCCAGGTCAGATTTTTTATTAATTAAACTTCTTTTTTCCATGGACAGGTCTCAGATATTATTGATCAGGGTACATTCACACAGCAAAAGAAAGCAAAGGGACATTTTTTTTCCTCCTTGTCATGTAAAAGGGAAAGGGATTGGATGTGACCTACTTGTTGTCAAGAAAAGAAAAGATAAATGTGGCCGAGGTGCTTTTGTACAGCATTTCTCCTTCATTAGGGTAATCCCTATGTATACTCATCCTAGGACCACCTTCCACAGATAAAGAAGAAGCCAGCTGCTGTAAAGAACCAACCACAGCAACCAGTACCTGATTGAGAGAAAGAGAGATGGTTGCATAGCTATGTCCACTCTTGACTGATGGTAACAGTAGCATGAATTCAAGACAAGAGAGAAGTGGAGAAAAAAATGTGAAGGAGAGAGAAATGGAGGAGGTGGTGGGGGTGATAAGCGTGGCAGAAGTGGTACTTGGGTGTTGTTTGAGAAGACAGAAACCACCCTCCATCGGCTGCATGTGGTGCAGCATTTTGCCAGGGCTTACACCATATGTAGTCAGCAAATACTGTCTACATCCTCTCTTACACTCCCTGCAGATCCCATCCCCTACCCAACCCAATATTATCATCCTTTTCCTCTTTCCAGAAAAGAAAAAAAAAACTCATCACACATGGTATTTAGTATTCACAGTCTATTGCGTCAAACTTGCATCAGTAACCGCAGTGCCCGGCTTTCCTTCTTTCATCTCTCATAACACTTCTCCTTCCTCTCTTTCAAATACATGGTATTCAGTACTCACAGTCACAGACATCCTCAAACTTTCATCCAGTAATTGCATAAGACACCTCTTTTTCTCACCCTTCTCACTCCCATTTCCTCGTCTTCTCTTTATCATCTTCATCAATTCTCTTCTTCTTCTTCTTCTTCTTCTTCTAGTACTATACTACTACTACTACTACTACTACTAGCGAATATGATGACTAATGAGAGAGACACAAGAGAAGTGATGAGTGTTGAGGCCTTTTCCCAGCTCCCCTTCATCCGCTCGGCACCGGCAACAAAAGAGAAGAATTCCAGCGCTATCCGCCTCTTCGGAATCGAGTTTCCGCACGAAACGGAACGTCAGGACTCTTCTGCCTCCTCTTGTTCCAAAGACGACGACAATAACAACAAATACAACAACAACGCTGGAGACGGTAGTAACAGCAAAGCCAGCAGCAACAACAACGGAGATACCGCAGGCGGAGGCGGCAGCGGTGGAGGAGAAGAGACCAACAGGAAGTTCGAGTGCCACTACTGCTGCCGCAATTTCCCAACATCGCAAGCTCTCGGAGGCCACCAGAACGCCCACAAGAGGGAACGGCAGCAAGCAAAGAGAGCCCACCTCCAGTCCACAGTCGCCGCGCACTACCACCACCACCACGGCGGTGCAGATGGACTCTACGGCCTACCGAACTACCACCACCTCAACTCCATCCCATCTTCCAACCGATTCGGGTTTAGCCACTACCCTTCTTGGAATGGCGCCGCCACGACCGCCACACCGCCCATAGCGGCTTATCCGTCACCGCGGTTTTACGGAGACGGGCCGGGGTCTATGTCGCAGCCAATTAATGGAAACCCAGTTTCAGGACTGTGGGGGAGCGCACATGTTGGTCTTGGCTGGGGCGGCGCCAGACCGGTGCATCTGCCGGAGCACTATCCGAATTCTGCCGCACTTCCTTTGCTTGGTGATGACTCTAGACTAATGGGAGGTGGTCATGTCTACGACCGTGGTGGTACCGGTTCTTCTTCTTCGTCTTCACCATTGTCTTCACAGAATAGACTGGTATGTGAATCGAAGCCGGCCGGAGTTCAGGAGCATATTAGCTTGGATTTGCACTTGTAATTATTGGTCGAGTGATAATTAACCAGAGCTTCTAGTATATTAGTTTTCTTTCTTCTTCTCCAAATTTTGCTCCTTTTTCTTTCCTTATGATTGTTCATTTCAATTCACATAGTAGTTGCCACATATAAGTCGAAGTGTCCAACTAAAGTAGTAAGAAAAGTTAGGATGAGATTGGTAAACCATAATTTGAAAGGATTTAAATTTGGAATTTTTTTTCATTATTCATGGTAAATCTGTCTTATTTTCATTTCAATTCTTAGTTTTTGTAAGTACGTTTACATACTGAATTTTCATTTTAATGAAAACTGAATGTTGGAGTAGGAGTCTCTTTGATAGCTAATACTATGTTATAAATCTACCAATTTACATATTTAGGATGTCTAACTATTTGCACGTACATGTGGATTAATGCATCTACGCTTTAGTATTTTCACGAGTTTCGGCCAAGTCAATTACTACATTATATTCAAAATACAGGTTTTAGATTTCTCTAGGACAACAATTTTTGTTAATTATAGGCTAAAAGTGGCAATTATTTCTGCTATGTACGTATGTACTTAGAAAAATTAAAATGACTATTATCGTACTGTAGCATTGGCATGCACTTAGGGTTTACTATAATCCATCCAAGTTGTCCAATTCTTATGGTAAATTAACAACTCTACAATATTTATCTTTGTCGATAACTTACATGTACCGATCGTCTACTTAATTAGATGCTCAGAAGTGTAGCTGTAAGTACTGATGAGCTACTCAATTAGCTGTTCAACAGTGTATTAGTACTAATACTAATATAAAAACATGCCGCTGTGGACGAAGTGAAATATAATGATAACATGCAGTTGGGTAAGTAACTTTAATATAATTGAAGGCTTTTGAGATTTGTAAAATATTACACTGAGGCTTGTTGGCTAGCTAATAATATGTAGATTAAGTCGATATTGCAATTAAATATCAGAATTCACTTACCATAATTTGTGCCAGACAACTCTTCCTTTTTTTCTGGAAATAATCCATTATGTGCAATGCATTCCATGTTTTCTTTGTCATTCCCAGTCCTTCGATCGACTCTTATTTATATTTGGACAAATACATGATTGTTTTATGTCTTCTTTTTTTTTTTAAATCGATAGATATATATTTTTTCTTCCTGTGGTCTGTAAGATTCGAACCTGAGATTGAAGTGTGAGTTCTACTCTCTTTAGTCTTTAACCAATTACACCATAACAGCTAGTTGTTTCCTGTCCTTTTACAATCTCTCGTTTACTGACATTGAACCAATCAACAACCAAGCATACAAAAAAATTGTTGAGATATGGCCTTAAACTCTCCCAATATAAGGGAGCCACGGGAGTAAGGGACCATTGATCATGATTGCTAGGTACTAATGTCATCGCAACAAAGATGTTATTGAACATTCTCATTATGTGTATCGTACAGAAAACTTACATGGTCTTTCTCTTTGTTTCTTTTTTGTTTTTGTTTTTTTTGGCAAACGGTAAAAATTCTCTTTGTTGTTTTTTGGTAATCGATAGTTAGTATTTCTTTCTATTGCTTCAAAAGATACAATCACAGTAGAGCACAGTTTAATGTCCATCTTAATAATACAAAAATAGAGTCCCGTCACACAACAGGTGACCAATAGCCAAAAATAAGAAGATGCGTGTGTTGAAAAAAAAATCAATCAACACTGGAAGCTGCCAGCAAAAAGCCTGTGAGATGCAAAATCAGTTAACCAATGGTTAATCATGGCCTTGAATAGTTGGAATTTCAAGGTCCATCTCACAATTAGGAGTCATAACCTGTCCCCCCTCTCTGCTCTGTTGGAAAGCAGACATTGTTAATAAATTCTCTTTGTTGTTCTACAGTGCAATTATGCAATTTAGGACCACAACCATGTGAATGAGATGGCAAACATATCATTTTCGCAGAAAAGCAAATCTTACCTGCTTATGTCTTCATTTCAAATTAACACAAAAACACATCATATCATTTTCCCAGTAATTAATTGGCTGAACTTAAGGTTGAAATACAACTTTCTGTTCATTACTCACTACTTGTTGAAAAAAATCGTTGTCAGTTTTTTTCTAGTCTTTTTACGCATTCCATACCGCATGAGGCTTATTCTTTTCTTCTTCCTACCTTTTTTGCCTTTTTATTCCTCTATTACTGCATTCGATAACTAATTGCACAAGAAGGATTACGAACATTCACCGGGAAATTAAGTAAATCTTATCGATCGCTACCAAAACATTCTTCATCCTATATTTTTCAACGATCAAGCTACACTTGAAAGAATTTGCTCAAGTATTATGTGCAGGATTCATGTCATGAATTTATTGAATGTTCATTTTCATCACAATTCACAAATAGAATGTATAATTAACAGGAAACTATATTTGTAATAAAATAATGTTAAAATAGAAAATGATCCAAGAAAGAAATAGCTAAACTTTGAGGTCCAAATTACAAATTGGATGAGTATGGTTTGTTAAATAATGAGCTTGTTTTTAAGACAAATAGCTCGTAACATGTGATGCGTATAAAGTTAAGGATAACGATCTAGTTCGTTTCGGTTAAGTTCCACGCGTAATTATAGTTGCGGATTATCGATCAGAAACTACTCTTTTGGGAAAGTAAAACAAACTGTTTAAAATCTGATTGGCAAAACCAATTTGAGCCAATCAATGTGCATTTCACCAACAACAATATTGCTCCTAACCCTATGTGCATATGAATCTGTGATATATTGATGTTATATATCAACTAAAAAATCTTGAATTACCATCTAATTCAGTATATAATTTGAAAAATATAAGACGATCGACTTTAACCAGCATTTCATCTGCTTATCCACTACAGAGGACACTTATTAAACAACTATGAACTCGCAGGATTAATTCTAATAATTTCAAACCCATTAATTAACTTTCAGAAAAATGAAGAAAAAAAAACCCATTAGATAACGACAAAATATCTCAACCCTTATTCCCTTGTGTGCCCAATCCCCCTCAAGTCCTCCCACTCCACAGCCAAGCGTCTCAGGCACCTGACTATCTTGTACGTTGGCTACATGCATGGAGAGCATGGGAACATGGGATGGGAGAAGAGTCAGGACGGAATCCAAGAAAGAAAATACAACAAAGACAGCAGCTGCTGCAGCAGCAGAAGCAAGTCAATAATACAGCTAGAAAGAGACCAGAAACTACAACACTGCTCCTCTCCTGTCCTCCTCCCTCTCTTTCAGTGGATCAAACTGGACACTGCCGTTACGTGTCGCACATTGCCTTCTTCCTCACTCCCATCAATAACACAAGCATGTACATCACATGATCGAGCAGCACAAGATGAAGAGCGAAGAAAGGGAAAAACAAATAATAATAGGAAGAAGGTATCCCTTTGCCATTTGGGAAGTGTGAGGCCACTCCATAGCCGTACGGTCACTTGTACTTGTGGTGTATTGTATTCTTAATTTCGATTGCTGCCTGTGCATGTAAGTCGTTTGATTCCTCGGTGCTGCTTGCACAGAAGAAGAGGATTCGATCAACTTGCTGTTGCAGGTGCAGCATCTAACCAAACTAAGAATCTACTCTTGGCGCTCTTCAGATATGTGTTATGTGTCGTTGTCAAGTACTTGTTCATACGACCAATTGTACAAGAAATGCAAACAACATGTAAATAAGATCTATGTAAAAATATATTTTTGCAAAAAATATGTACGTAGAGAGATCTTACCCATCACTTACAGGAAAGAATCCTTATAGGTGCATAAAAGAAGAGGAAGAGAATGGCGCGGAGGAAGGATGACGACAACATAAGCGAGGAGGCAATGGAGGGAGAGGAGTGGAGAGGCGGTGAAGGAGGAGCGACAACGAATGAAGCATGCCTGTAGTACAGTACTCGAGGGAGTCACTAGTACACGGGGCGATGACAAGAAAGAGGATGGAGGCGCCAAAGGAAAAAGAAGAGAAGTGTGTAGGGATGGATGGAGAGGCAACGATGACAACTGTAGGAGGAAGAAGGAGGTTGAGAGAGGTCAACAACAGTGACAATGGGAGGAGGAAGAGGGAGGGGAGGCAATGGCGATGACGTGAGAAGTTGCGGACACAACGGGTCGGATGAGGGAGGTTGGTGATAATGACGGCAACGAAAGGAGGAGGAAGGGGAGGCAGTGGCAGCAACAAAAGAAGGAGAGAGGAGAGGTGGTGGTAACAATGGACAAAAGGGAGAAAAGGAGGATCATGGAGAGTTGCAATGGTGGAAGAAAAGAAGAGAGAGAGAGAAAATAATAAAGAAAAGAGTGAAAGAAGACCATTGGATTTTCATCTAATGGAATCCAATGGTCCTAATTAGGCACTTACAGAAGAAAAAAAAATCTACACGCACCTACAGAAGACATTTCATGAAACCATTATGACAGAGAAAACTATCTACGTGCTAGGATTAAATGTAACCTTCAATCGAACCACTCTCAAGTGCCATGGACAATGACGAGTCATAGAGTGTGCATTTCTGATTGAATTAGAAAAATCACAACTGGAATACCACTCTATCTACTCCTCATAGATAGAAGATCAGTAGAGTCAAACTTTGATCCTCTTAAACACATGAATAACTTTCTTCCCATACTTTGAGAAGCCATTGATCGAATGATCGATGGATTTGCATACTAGAAACTCTTACAAAATCTCTCATTGATCTGATGATTTCTCCCTATGTATTGAGGAATGAGTATGCCCTCCTTATGTAGACTAGATAAGGCAAGTATCTCTTTAATTTGGATAGGATCAAATTTAACATGATTGGTATTTTTCGAAAAAGCAATTGTCTTGATTTGTACTCATAATTTGATTCAAATTCCAAATTCAAAATAAAGCTAAAGTGATTACTATAAGGCAACCATATTGACTGCCAAGTGGGGTCGACTCTACATCTGATAGGAATGTGCAAAGTCCAAATACACTGTCATGAATTTTTCTTAGCGTCACACTAGAATCACTTGTGTGGCACTAATCGTTGCCACTAAGCTAAAATCAGATCAACCTTACAATACTTTCACCTACACAATAGAGAAAGGGACAAGATTTAGGAAAACACACTTTTTTATTGCACTCACTCTCAAGTATAATACGGGAATAGGCAAAGCACAACTTGAATGCCTCACTTGCACTTCAATTACCCACTCTATTGTTTGCTCTACTGCTTGCTCTATTCCGCCACTGTGTGTGTGTAGATATAGATATATATATGCGCACAAGTTTACATAGCTTGCACTATCAGGTCCTAGCTTGATTCTTGACCTTAACTCTACCTAAAGTTCAATCATTGCTCCTACGCATGTGTAGTTCCATAATGCTGCTTGATTGTATTGCAGCAGTTGACTCATGCATGTACGTATATGGATGACGCCACTATCCCACAACGCCTTGCTAACCAGTGCATGACTCACTACACTCAATGCTCGCACGCGGCCCACACAACTAAGGCCACGCATGACCTACGCAATCCAATCTTGCGCATGACATGCCTTGGTTAATGCTCACGTGCGGTCCGCTTGGTGAATGTTAATGTACAACCGACTTGGTTTATCTTATGCATTCACTTAGTTGCACTTCCATAACGACTTGTTTATTTGACTGTGCACATCCTACACAATGTGTGCTGCCAACATAGCAACACTATGCTTTCCTTAGTCTTAGCATCATGAGATTTGGTCTCCTCACGCACGTTGCTTGGACACCTTAGCCACATTGACATAATTCAATCCTTACACACTATGCCTTAGTGTTGAAGATTCTCTTGCATTACACCTTTCTTGTGTAACGTCCATTGACTTGTGTCGTGTTAGCACTAGTGCCACTCACACGCTACTTAAGTAGTGTGTGTCACCACACTTGTGACACAATGTCTTCCTCTAACTTGACATACACGATTCTAGGTTGTTTCGTGTACCTTACGTGATTATGCCTTAACCATCTTTCTATGGTTTGCACCTTTGCCTTGATCTTTTAGTGGTTAAAGGCTTTTGTACTCTCTCCGTACACTAATCCTCGGATGGCTCGACAATGAAAAGAGAGTGTGACATACAGCATCAAAGAACCTTGATGGTCTTATGAACCGAAGGTGCACATATAAGCTAAAACTCATCATTTTTATTGTAAAGGAAAACACACATTTAAGATTCCACCAACCTTGCCTAGTATACACATACATATGCTTGAGACACAATGGCCGTTCATCCTTTTAAGTAGCAATGTAGCAAAGTGGGGCTAACCCTCCCATATGCCTGGTAAGTTACAATGTAGTGTTTCTCACTAGCAATGTAGGAAGGTGGGTCTAACTCTCCCATATATTATACATATTTCGTATGGTATCCTGGTGCTGATTTTTTTGTTGTTATTTTGT
The DNA here is from genome assembly GCA_024699735.1 of Posidonia australis. NCBI lineage: Eukaryota > Viridiplantae > Streptophyta > Magnoliopsida > Alismatales > Posidoniaceae > Posidonia > Posidonia australis. The sequence goes on along the minus strand of JAMKQA010047761.1, from coordinate 402 downwards.
CATCATCGGTGTTGTAGCTTTGAAGAAGACATGGAGGAGTAATGGGCATCTTACAAAAGATCACATCAGAGGGATGCAACATGAGTTTACATGTGACCAGCATCAAGTGGTCTTTCGAAACTCAAGGGTGTGTTGGCTTCGAGGATCCATGTCATTCGAGCCTTGTCGTATAGAACAAAACTTTGTAGTCTACAACTTTAGCTTAATTTTGATTTAATTTAGGTTAATTACATAAATTAGAAGCAATAATGTTGACCTTACATACATGAAAAATAATCAAATTGATAGGAGTAAAAATGGAGACATTGATCCGATAGTTAATAACAATAAATAATCAAACTCACTAGTAGTGGAATCCTTGAGATTGAGATCCTCTCCAACATACAATTGGAGACGTATAAT
>JAMKQA010047760.1:0-17525 GCA_024699735.1 Posidonia australis | reverse complement strand
AAGTGGGCCTTCATGGGCCCAAATGGGTTTCCATGAATTAAATGGCCTAATGAGGGTTTGTGGGCCCAAATGGGCTCAACCAGGGTCCAAGCTCAGCCACCAGATCTTCATCCTGCAAAATTGGAAATTTGGGGTGTCTACACTATCTGGCATGATTCTCCACATAAGCTTAAAATTGGGATGTCTAGTGTCGTTGCTTGTCGCACCGACAACTTTATACCTCTCGTCGCCACACCTATAGGCGACTTATTTTTAAAAGAGATTTCATACCCAATTTTGAGATTCGACTCCTCAGCTCTATAAGTAGAGCCCTTGAACCGCCATTTATGAGGGTCGGAGCTCGAGAATTAAGAGGGAATACAGGAATTAGAGAAAACCTGAGAATCTTGAAAGAGAGAGAAAGAGAGCTCCACATAAGTCTGAGAAACCCTAAGGTGCTCTCCATCATTTTAAGAGGTAGTTTAAGGAAGACTCTACAACACCACTCTGTCCGATTTCATAGGGGTTCAACCATCCTCAAGAACGAGAGCCATCTCGAAGCTCTGTCCGTTGGCTGCCATTTCCGTCATCCGCCCAGAAGTGCACGAGGGTAACAAGGAGTTTTCGCTTCTTACCCTTTTCCTTTCATAGTTTTGCATTACTTTCATAACTCCATAGCATATGCATGCAGGGACAATCCTCAGTTAGTATTTGATCCATCTACTTGTGTCATTTTCTATGCTTTTTTTTTTTTCACTTACAGCACTTAAAACTAACCTAGGTCTCCTTTTTATTTGTTTTGAAGGGAAGAACATTACGAAACATGAGGAAGCCGTTGAACGACACCCTGTTGTTGACCTAGTGAACTGAAAACCCACATAACCACAATTACTACATCCCCTGAAGGCATCTTGTTAGTCGGTTTCAAAGAAACACAAGTGGCCATCATAAAGGTCGTCGAAGTGAGGGGACGGGATGACTACCTTCGACACCCTCTACAAAAAATCCATCCACAAACAATACCGAAATGGTTCGGTATGTCGTTTTCTAGGAAATCAGAAAACGGCCCCTCGAACACTGTTCGACTCTTCTCCTAAGTAGGAATGAGGGGTGGACCTACCAAACAACTACGATAAAATTCACATAAAACATAAGTTGTAGACCCTCGAGTCTACTCCAAATCTATACAAACAAAACCATTATCCATGCACCACAACTCATGCAATAAAATCACAAAGCCAAAAGGGTCAAAAGGACCCAAAACACAACTATTGCCATAAATGCCATAAATACTTCCATAAATCATCATAAATTCTAGGAATGTAAATTTACCTAGATTTCAAGCAATCCTACATTTGTTTACCATTTTTCATGCATTGTAATACAAGGGGTGAGTTGAGTACCTTATACGTGACCTCCAACGGCCCAACTCTGGCCACGAGCACCACTAACGAGCTCGACCTCCACAAGTGCAACCTCGACCTCAGGGACGACTCATCGATGCTCCATGCACTGCTATGCATCGTCGCCAACCCTTGAGCACATTGAATAGAGGAGAATATGGGAAAAAGAGGGAGAGGAAGGAATGGTGAGAGGGTGAGGGAAAGGGAGAAGAGGATATGAATGGGTGGCGGGAGAGGAGTGGAGTGAGAGAGAATGAGCGAGGAGAGGTGGTGGAGTGGAAGGGAAGGAGGTATGGCGTGTGCTCGAGAAGGGGAAAGATGTAGGGAATGAAGGAGAGGAGTGGTGTCATGCATGGTGGAAGACCTTGGCTTATAACGCCTAGTAGAGGCATAGGTGGCCACGTGCATGCAACCATTCAACTATGCATGCAAACCAACGAACCCTCTAGCTGCCTGCCACACCAAACATGCACAAGTCCAGCCACTCTCCCCGGACCACCGGCCCACACACACACAAGCCCACACACGGACCCACACATGGGCCCACACACGAAGCCACACATGGGCCAACACATAGGCCAACACATGGGCCCATAAGCACAGTGCCAACTACGCACAACAGATGCTAATGTTGAAAGGCAGGAATGCACTTCTAGATGTAGAGTCGAATGCTACTAATGCACTGTTAAATGCAAAGCTAATGAGCAGTCACTTTACCACAAGGGGTGTGACTAGTCATCAGGCAGGCAGAAGAGGGATAAGATGGGTTGACATACTCATCAGCCGGATAGCTTGGTTTATCAGCCCATGAAGGAACAGGGGTGCAGCATGCTATTGAACTTACTGGTCAAGTAGAGGCAAATGATTGACGAACATCATCCGAACATTTGACGATGTCAGTCAGAAGTTTGTGGTATCAGCACAAAGAAGAGGGGCATGACAAGACAGATGGGCATGCCGACCAAATGGATAGATAGACGGTTGACAGATAATGACCAAACATTTGACGGTGTCACCCAGATAGTTTGGGGTATCAGCCCAGAGAAGAAGGGCAGTTGTCGACCAGAGGAACCGAGTGCCAAGCCAAAGAAAAAAAAGAAAGGGGCATGACTATTGGTCAGAAGACTTGAGCGCCAAGCTAAAGAAAGGAACACAACTATCGGCAGGAAGACCTGACTGCCAAGCTAAAGAATAAGGCACAACTATCGGCCAAAAGAATCGGGTGCCAAACCAAAGAAAAAGCACAGCTATGAACCAGATGAAATCGGGAGCCAAGCTGAAGGACACAAGCTATCATCTAGAGGAACCAGGTGCCAAGTCAAAGAATTGGCACAGCTATCGGATGGGAAACATCGTGCACCAAGTCGGAGAATAAGGACTATTGGCCGAAAGAAACTATGTGCCAAGCCAAAGAAAAGGCACAGCTATCGGTCAAAAGAAATCGGGCACCAGCGAGTCTCTTTCCGCCACTGTTACTCAAGAGGGCACTCTATTTTTGGTCCCTTCAACCCGCACTATGTCTTCAGTTGTTCACTCTGTCCCCTTCGTACATCACAGAGGTTATGTCCTCTACACCATAGGACATCGACAAACCTTGACTAGTCTAGAGCCATGCATTGAGTCTATCTCAGTGACCCCTGCTCAGGTTCTAGATTTATCACTGATGGGCTCACTCCCTCTAGGCCATTTCTCATTTAGCACTCAACCCATTGCTGCAACATCCCTTACGGGTTCCCTACCTCCAGGGCAACCTGTATCTATCTCGTCTTTGACATCCAGACCATTGACTATGCCACCCCTCACTGTCCTTAAAGGATCTCCTGCCACACTGATAGAATATCTGTTGGCCGTTGCCCAAATGATCGAGGGCATGGTCTTTGCTATCTAGTCCACTGTGGACCCCACCATTCCTAAGGTTCCCCAGTAGCCTGCTCTGGTGTTCCAGGCATCAGCTTCTGCACCTCCACCTCAACCCTCACCCCAACTCCTCACTGCACCCACGTTAGGTATGACACCACTGCCTCAAACACACCACCTCACCGCACAACATCTTACTCCAACATTTAGTGGCCATCCCCTCAGGTTGGCTGGAGTACAGCATCCATAGAGCCTGCAGCATGGCACCATACCGCTGTAGTAGTTGTTACTCCCACATTTAGCTCCCCTGCCACACAGCTTTCTGCTCATGCTCCTCCCACACATCATCAGGTCTAGGCACCGTCATTCCCACAATTGCACCCAGCAACTATGCACGGATATGCTAGCCATCAAGCCGCAACACCAAGAGGCACGATGGTGGACTTGAAGGAGCACTTAGGTGCGACCCACATAGCATATGTGGTTGTTCCTCTTGCTGCATCACCCTCGTTGGTAGCAACTCCAGATACCCATCACGCATGGATGGATGACCTGGAGAGAGCACTTCGACAAGTGCAGGGAGGCGACCACCAACCCTACAGATTTCGGGACCATTGCTACTTCCCTGAGGCGACACTCCCACTACATTTCCAAATCCCAGATTTTGAGAAATATAATGGTAAGGGTTGCCCCATTTCACACCTTAGGGCATATTACGAAGATCTCGCTTAGCTCCAGGCTGATATGAGGCTGTTGATCCGTCTTTTCCAGAAGAGTCTCACCGATCCAGTCATCAAGTGGCTCACGTCGCTTGACATGGGCTCGATTAAGACTTTGAATGACCTCTCATATGCGTTCATGGAACAATATGCCTTATTCTCAACTTCATCCCAAAGTGGAAGGACCTTTTCGTCACAAGAAAGAAACCTCATGAGCTGTTAGGGGAGTACACCAGCCGCTAGCGTGCCCTTGCATCGCAAGTGAGAGATAGACCCTCCGATGAGGAGTCTATCGAAATCATTATTTGAGGTGCACAGCCAGATGATGGGGCATTGTTGAGCATTCAAACTAGCACAACCTTTGATTCAAACAGGCGTGCGTGTAGAGAGCTCCCTTCATAGCGGCAGCTTTCCTACACTCGCAACCTTCGCCAAACAAGCCACATCTCCAGATGACCATGTGAGTAGCAGTACTCGTAACGATGCTGGCACCAGTTACCCAAAGACGCGGGATCCTCCCAAGCCTACCGTCACATAAGTAGGGTCGTCTCGCCATGTCCGTCAATGTGGTCAACCAACCAGGTCGGAATCAATTAGTTTATGCACCGCACCTAGGGCACCACACACGCCATAGATCACCATCACCGCCCAACCGGTGTATCCCCTAGAACCCGGTCTGATAAGGACCTCGCCTAGGGCAGAGATGGCCTTAGCATACTACATGACAGTACACCCCACTTGTTGAGCCATTCAATCTTTTCCTCCCTATGGTGGTGTCACTCCTGAACCTGCTTGAGGATCGTCCCCTGCCGAACCCTCTTCTGGAATGGTACAACACGAACCTCCACTGCAATTTCTATCGTTGCACGGGTCACTCAACAGATAATTGCATGGCTCTTCAGAATGCCATTCAGGACTTGATTGACCGTAAGGTAATCATCATTGACACCCAAGAGGCACACACTACACTAGCACCACCACCTCCAGAAGGACACAAGCACCACCAGCCTATCCTAACATTGTCAACTAGCCCATGCCTGCACATAACAACTCAACAGGCGCTGGGGTCTCACGAATCCATTTCCATTGTCCCTTTGGGTCTACGACATCCGTAGTGGACCCCTATGATCTGATCCATATTGTTGAGGAGCCTTTCCCTACTCATCTTTATCGTTTGAGCTGTGTTGGTTCTAAGTCAACAATCTACAAGATACGGCTGACTGCAAGGGTGGAGCCTACCATCGCAACATCGACCACGCACTTTAGGGCGCTCATTTGCCTACTTGCCCGACCCGTGCCTATTCATCCTATCAAGCATCCTATCCAGCCATACCACTTTTCAGTCAGCCCGATGTCGGTGCTGCTGGAACTGGTAGCACATACCCCTTTAGTCGTCCACTTGACGAGGAACACCCACTGTGTACCCTATGATTATGCCGTAGAGATGTGCAAAGAAGTCACTAGGTCAGGGAGGGTGTATGGGCCGCTAGCGTTAGTGGCCCAACCTGATCATTCAACATCTTCCCTTCTTCATCCAATTGCTCAATCTTCTAGGACGACCCTTTGCTCAGTCCCTACCACTTCAACCAGGCAAGAGCAGCCCTCTACCGACATCACATCTCAAATAAAGAAGGTTAAGGCTGACATCTCTATTTGGGATCTCATCCATACTTCTTCAAAACATCGACAGGCCTCCCTCAGGGTCTTTGAAGCTGCTCTTGTCTCCCCCACCATAGAACCATCCGCTCTTGAAAATATGGTGGGCATTGCAGAGCCTCACGTCATTTCCTTCTCCAACGAGGAATTGCCTCGAACAGGAGTCAATGATAACCAGCCCATGTTCATTATAGCACAATATCAGAGCTTCTGAATTCCCCTCACCCTGGTTGATAATGGCACAGGCCTAAACATCTACCATTTGTGCACAACAAATAAAATCGGATTCAAAGCCGAGGATATCATACTAGCTACAAAGGGAATGATGGCTTTCGATAACGCGCATCACGATGCACTAGGGATGTTGGTTATTCCTCTCACAATAGGGCCTGTAGTCTTCAATGTCAAATTCTATATTGTGGATCTGGAGCCTTCTTTCAATCTCTTGCTAGGGCTCCCTTGGTTGCACAAGCATCAGGTGATCCCCTCAACCCTCCATCGTATGGTTAAGTTCCGCTAGGGTGACAACGTAGTTGTTGTCATGGAGGAAGATATTGATAAAGAAAGGTCGAGTTGGTCTTCGTTGTCTCACTCCAGACCATTCATTTCGACCCCATGCCATCCATTGTCATGTTTAGGGTCAACCGTTTCGAGCCTGTTAATTACATTCCGGCTCTTGAGTGTGTCATCTACCTAACCGTTCGTGGCAATCCCCTTCGGATGATCGAAAACGTATGTCACAAATAGGGATACAAGAAAGGAACACCACTCAAGCGACACAGCCTAGGAATCTCCGAGGCCATCTAGGCGAAGGAAAGGCAATATTCGAGGGGTTGGGCTACGAGTGGTAGCCGCATAAAGATGGATGTTCACACGCCAAGAGGCACAAGAAGATCTTTGTTCTGTCAGATCTCACTAATTTTGTCAGTGTAGGGATACTCGATCCCAATCAGAGTCAGGCCACTGCTGAGAAGACTCGACGTTGGATTATGCAGCCACCGCCTCAGCCGTCGGTAGCCATACTGACAGCATCAACCATTGCCCCAACAATGAGCGTCGTAGTGAGAGTCCTACAAGTAGTTGCACCAGCAGATCCATCAGTGCAGTCAGTCAATCTTGGGCGTCACCTATAGTGGTCTCAGATCAAGTCAGTAGAGGTCCACAGTCTAGATAAGCTAGTGGCAGAGCAGAGTGTTGTCCAGTATTCTGATTGCACCATAAAAGAGCATGAGATAGTCAGTAGGGCAATCCAGTTGGGTATTCAAGTCAGTGACCTAGAGCTGTTATTCAAAGAGGAGTTGTCAGTATGGATCGAAGACGTAGCCGAGCATCAAAGACTAAGGCCTCAGAATCAGAGTTGACCACCCTTCATCAGCAGCTGAACCACTCATCCATCATGGTCCTGGCTTAGTCACAACCAAAACCCACTAGACCATTAGAGTTAATCTCTTTGGAGCCGAGAGGAGGGTCTAGATGGTACACCTAGCCAATGCCTCACCTTAAGCAATGTGAGAGTCAAAAAAAAAAGATCCTAAGTTAAGCTCAAGAGGAAAGCCAAGCGCATCATTCCTATCAATCAGCAGCTAGACAGCTGCTTGTCAGTATCACCCCTTGTACATACCCCAGAAAATACAAAAGAATTAGAAAACACAAAAAAACCAAAAAACTCAAAAAATCAAAAAATAGCATCAATGGTTGAAGCAACAGATCAACCCGGTCAATTAGTAGATCCCACGGTCAAAAAGTCAGAGGTCATGCTACAAAGTCAGTGTGACCATTATGACGAACCATCTGGGGTAGAAATCAAAGCACATCCTCTCCTTCGATGTCACTGACCCAACCTTCTAAGAAAAGATCCTATCAGAGCTCATCACTTATGAAGAAGAGGATGATGACATGGTTGAAAATAGTAAAACACCTAAATTCCAGCCTCACGATAATGGTCCAAAGGGGCCAAATTCACACTAGGTGATCAATTTTGTGGGCCATACATCTCCCTGACGGTCGAGGAAAATTCCGACATAACTGGCATGGTCCCTATATCATCAAGCAAGTCTATTCGGGAGGTGGAGCAATCCCCGAAGACATGGACAACGTCGTGCTATCTAAGCCAGTCAACACATGTTATCTAAAGAAGTACTACCGATGAGTAGAGGGCATGTATCCTTGCCTTGCAAAGTATCCTTTCGCACATTGCGCATCATCCACGACTCCATCATGCATACAAACTTTTGAAATAAAAGGCAATCCATGTGCATCTAATCCATAGCATTTGCTCTTTTGCTTTCGTGCACATCAATAACTTAAGCATATCAATAACTGCATGCATTTATGCATAAATGTATCAACATCATATACTGATGACGAAAATTGGAATAGCTAGCCTGCTTGAGAAGAGTCTATACCTCTTCAGTTGATACTACCAAGACACTTGAGCGAGTGAGGGAGCCACCACCTAACCATGGTTAGGAAAAACGTCCAAACTCCGATAGGGACTTACACCTCCATAGGGAGACAAAATGTCAGGAGCAAGCATAAGTTTGAGGCAAAATAAAATAAAACATATCCAAAAGGGAACAAAAGAAATAAGGAAACAGAAGTCGTAGACAGAAGCTAGCCCTAAAAGAGAGAGGCATGTAGGCCAACTCTACCCCTATCACTTACCTTAGGGAGGAGTCGAAGTAAACATCCAAAGAATCCAAATGACCAAAGGGACTAGCCACCCCTCACACATAATTACAGCAGCCCCATCCAAATTTGGACGCCCATTACCACCAAGCAAGGGTTAGAGCTAGCCTACAAGCCTAGGAGGGAGAAAAGAAATAAGCCGAAAGTCAAAAAAGTAGGTTTAAGTCCCCAAGAGTTTGGCACGGAGCCTAACCTACTAAATCATCCATTCTGGAAAGCTACCCACAGCTTAGAAGTCCTAGTAGCGTCTTGTGAATCAAGGTCTTCTCCTCTTCTCATAGCAGGCGTCATTAGCATTCCAAATCCTGAGGGTGATATAACATGACACTATCATTCCTGCATGCATTATCATTTGTCCACATTGCAAAGTCTCGTTGGGTCCTAAACTAGGGGCATGCCAGCTGCTCTTTGGCCAAAGATCTGGCAAAGGATACCGTACACAAAGGGCATGCCAACTATCTTTATGGTGATAATCTTCCACGTCAACTAGGGGCATGTCAGTTGTCCTTTTGGTTGACTCTTTTTGGGGCAGTATCTTCATCCAAAACATGTTGTTTGCTCCATAGCTCGAGTGCAAGATTGAGAACAACAACAGTCATATCCCTTTAAGATCAAAGCAAGGTCAGAATATCAGTACTCCCCTAGTCAGCAAGCGACAACATAGTCTATAAGCCAGTGGCAAAGTCGAACTTCGCAGATGTCAGTCAGTAACACAATAGTGAGCTTGGAGAGTTGTCACAAATCATCCAGCAAGTCCACCTTATTCAAGGAGGAAACAATGCCCTCGTGAAATCTTTATCTTGCCAAGCCCCATGTACCAATACAGAATCTGAGCAACATTTTACTCAGATCAACCATCATCGTCCCTCAGCATCGATAACGTCAAGTGGACGAGCAAAGCAGTGACACAATGAAACAGGCAAGCTGTAGAAAAAGACAAACCTCCTAGCTAGCAAGTAGGTTACAAACAGTTGTTATCCTTTTTCCTCGTGACTCCACTGAGCCCAGAGGAGATCGAAGACGCTGCTTCCTTGAGTCCTAGGACTAGCCTTTATCCTTTTCCTTGCGACTCCTCTCAGTTCAGAGGAGATTCGAGTCATAGGACCAGCCTTTATCATTTAACCTTTTCCTCACTAGTTCCTTGAGTTCTAGGACCAACATTTATCCTTTTCCTCGTGACACCTCAGAGGAGATCTGAGTCCCTTGTTCCTTAAGTCCTAGGACCAGCCTTTATCCTTTTCCTCGCGACTCATCTATGTTTAGAGGAGATCCGAGTTGCTGGTTCCTTGAGTCCGAATACCAGCCTTTATCCCTTTCCCCGTGACTCCTCTAAGTCCGAAGGAAAACCAAGTTGTTGGTTCCTTGAGTCATAGGACCAGCCTTAATCCTTTTCCTCGCGACTCCTCTAAGTCTAGTGGAGACCCAAGTCGTTGTTCCTTGAGCCCTAGGACCAACCTTTATCCTTTTCCTCACGACTCCACTGAGTCTAGAATAGATTCGAGTTGCAGGTTCCTTGAGTCCTAGGGCCAGCCATTACCCTTTTCCTCGTGACTCCTTTGTGCCTAGAGGAGATCCAAGTCGTAGGTTCCTTGAGTACTAGGACCAACCTTAATCATTTTCCTCGTGACTCCTCTAAGTCTAGAGGAGATCCGAGTCACTAGTTTCATGAGTCCTAGGACCAGCCTTTATCTTTTTCCTCGCGACTCCTCGAGCCCATAGGAGATCCGAGTCGCTGGTTCCTTGAGTCCTAGGACCAGCCTTTATCCCTTTTCCTTGTAATTCTACTAAGTCCAGTGGAGATCCGAGTCACTGGTTCCTTGAGTCCTATGACCAGCCTTTATCTTTTTCCTCGTGACTCCTTAAAGGAGATCCAAGCCACTGGTTCCTTGAGTCTTAGGACTAGCCTTTATCCTTTTCCTTGTGACTCCTCTAAGTCTAGAGAAGATCTGAATCGCTGGTTCCTTGAGTCCTAGGACCAGCCTTTATCATTTTCCTCATGACTCCTCTAAGTCAAGAGGAGATCCGAGTCACTGGTTCCTTAAGTCCTAGGACCAGCCATGATCCATTCCCTCGTGACTCCTTTAAGTCCGAAGGAAATCTGAGTCAGTGGTTCCTTGAGTCCTAGGACCAGCCCTTATCCTTTTCCTCGCAACTCCTCTAGGTCCTGAGGAGATCCAAGTCGTTTGCTCCTTGAGTCCAACAACAAACCTTTATCCTTTTCCCTCGTGACTCCTCTAATTCCAGAGGAGATCCGAGTCGCTGGTTCCTTCAGTCCTAGGAGCAGCCTTTATCCTTTTCCCTTGCGACTCCTCTATGTCCGATGGAGATCCGGGTCGTTGGATCCTTGAGCCCTAGGACCAACCTTTATCCTTTTTCCTCGTGACTCCTCTATGTCCAGAGGAGATCCGAGTTGCCGGTTCCCTAAGTCCTAGGGCCAGCCTTTATCCGTTTCCTCACGACTCCTCTAAGTCTAGAGGAGATCCGAGTTGCTGGTTCCCTAAGATCTAGGACCAGCCTTTATCCTTTTCATCACGACTCCTCTAAGTCCAATGGAGACCCGAGTCACTGGTTCCTTGAGTCCTTGGACGAGCCTTTATCCTTTTCCTCACGACTCCTCTGAGCCTAGAAGAGATCCAAGTCGCTGGTTCCATGAGTCCTAGGACCAGCCATTATCCTTTTCCTCGCGACTCCTCTGAGTCCAAAGGACATCCGAGTCGTTGGTATCTTGAGTCCTAGGACCAGCATTTATCCTTTTCCTTATGACTCTTGTAAGCCTAGAGGAAATCCGAGTTGTTGGTTCCTTGAGTCCTAGGACCAACCTTTATACTTTTTCCTCGCGATTCCTCTATGTTTGGAGGAGATTTGAGTCGTCGGTTCCTTGAGTCCTAGGACCAGCCTTTATCCTTTTCCTCGCGACTCCTCTAAATCTGTAGGAGATCCGAGTCGTTGGTTCCTTGAGTCCTAAGACAAGCCTTTATCCTTTTCCTTGTGACTCCTCTGAGTCTAGAGAAGATCCAAGTCGCTGGTTCCTTGAGTCTTAGGACCAGCCTTTATGTTTTTGCTCATGACTCCTCTAAGTCCGGAGGAGATCTGAATCACTGGTTCCTTTAGTCCTAGGACTAGCCTTGATCCATTCCCGTGCAACTCCTCTAAGTCCAGAGGAGATCCGAGTGACTGGTTCCTTGAGTCTCAGGACCAGCCTTTATCCTTTTCCCTCGTGACTCCTCTAAGTCTAGAGGAAATCTGAGTCGCTGGTTCCTTGAGTCCTAGGACTAGCCCTTATCCTTTTCCCTCATGTCTCCTTTGAAGTCCTAAGGAGATCCGATCCGCTGTTTTCTTGAAATCTAGGAACAGCCTTCATCCCATTCCTCGTGACTCCTCTAAGTCTGGAGGAGATCCAAGCCACTATTTCCTTGAATCCTAGGAGCAACCTTCATCCCTTTCCTCGTGACTCCTCTAAGTCAAGGGGAGATCCAAGCCGCTGGATTCTTGAATCCTAGGAACAACCTTCATCCCTTTCCTCGTGGCTCCTTTATGTCCGAAGGAGATCCGAGTCGCCGTTTCTTTGATTCCTAGGAATAGCCTTCATCCCTTACCTTGTGACTCCTTTATGTCTGGAGGACATCCGAGTTGTTGGTTTCTTACATCCAAGGACCAACCCTCATCACTGAGGTTGATATCCTAAACTATCATTTAAGCTGCTATCCTAAACTATCACTTAGGCTGATACCCCAAACTAAGCGGTTGATAACCGTCAAATTGTCGGGAGCGAGCTGATAACCTTAACTATCCGGTAATGATTCCGTCAACTCATCATTTGGTTGATAACCCTAACTATCTAGCATTGAGTCCGTCAACTCATCACTAGGCTGATAACCCTAACTATCCGACGATGAGTCTGTCAACTCATCATCGAGCTGATAACCCTAACTATCCAGCATGGAGTTCGTCAACTAATCATCAGGCTAATAACCCTAACTATCCAGCAACGAGTCCGTCAAATCATGTTTGGGCTGATAACCTTAACTATCCGACAGTGAATCCGTCAACTCATCACCGGGCTGATAACCCTAACTATCTGGTAATGAGTCCGTCAACTCATCACGGGGCTGATAACCCTAACTATCAGGCAATGAGTTCGTCAACTCATCACCAGGCTGGTGATCCTAACTATTCGACAATGAGTCCGTCAACTCATCATTAGGCTGATACCTCAAACGATCCGATTGACAACCGTCACATTATCGGGAGCGAGCTGATAACCCTAACTATTTGGAAATGAGTCGATCAACTCATCACTGGACTAATACCCTAATCTATCTGCTTGATAGCCGTCACATTGTCAAGAGCTGGCTGATACCCCAAACTATCCAGTTGACATCTATCACATTATCCAGACCAGGCTGATAACCCTAACTATTCAGTAATGAGTCTGTCAAGTCATCATCGGGCTGACTCATCATCGGGCTGATACCCCAAACTATCCAGTTGACGTCCATCGTATTATCCAGAGCGGGTAGATACCCCAAATTATCCAATAATGAATCAGTCAACTCATCATCGGGTTGATACCCCAAACTATCAGGCTGACAACCGTCATCAGTTTACCCTTGGTTGGCAAATTCGATATCTTGCCATGCATCCTTTCGACCCGAAAGGTCTATCATCTACCAAGTCCCCCTTGTCGTGCGACAAGCCTGACAGTTTTTTCCAGGCATCCCATGGCATGAATCGGGAAATCCCACGTACTCCCCTCCGTGGGCTGGTGGGCTACCCACTCGTCATCAACATAGTCATAATGCATCACCCGGCATCAGGGTCATCCCTTGCATCAACATCATGCATGGGCCACTAGTCATGACTTTTGATGCATCCACCGAGTAAATGGTTCAAGCTCAACAACAAGTACCACTCTCCCACAAACTCAAGCAGCGTGTCTGGTCAACCCTAAGCATCACTCTCGGTTCCCTCGACCTCGCTCTGGGAGGGGCATCTATAGATATCTTAATTTTGCAGTGACTTGGCAGCAGGCTCCTATAGAAAGATGCTCTAGTTACGACAACTTAAACCCTAAATCCTAGCTCAACATAAAGCCACTCAAGCCCAAACTAGCCCATTTAGGCTGACACAAGTCCACTCTGACCTAATTTAAGCAGAACCGATAATTAAAAGTCAAAACTAAACAAAACTCACTTAAATCATCAAAAAACCTAAATTAATTAAGTAAAAAACACTAATTAAAACCAAGATCAAATAAAATCCATTTAAAATTCAAATTAATTAAGTGAAAACCGTAATTAAAACCAAAACCAAATAAAGTCCATTTAAACCATTTTAATATCCAAGTTAATTAAGTGAAAACCCTAATCCAAGTTAATTAAGTGAAAAACCCCAATCAAGTAAAACCTAATACCATCTAGGAAAAATTAAATCTAATTAGAAAGAAACCCTAATCCAAACAAAAATCATGCAAAAAACCAATGAAATCAAAACCTAAGTCAAAACCCTAATAAAAACCAATTAAACCAAATTTAAATTAAACCCCTAATTAAATCTAGTAAAAAAATAATTAAATCTAAATTAAAACTCAAACATAAAACTTTAATCCATTTAAATTAAGAAAAACCTTAAAATAATAAAATCCAGAAGGACCTTAATTTAAAATCACTTAATTAAACTCAAAACTTTAATTAAAACCTAAAAAAACGTAATCACTTAATTAAACTCAAAACCATAATTAAAATCCAAAAACCCTAAATTAAAATCACTTAATTAAACTCAAAAGCCTAATTTAAAATCCAAAAGACCCTAATTTAAAATCACAAAACCATTAAAATCCAAAACCCTAATCCCAAACCATAAAAACCAAAATCTAAAACCCTAAAATCCCTAAAAAAACCCTAAAAAGTCAAAAGCCCAATTGCCAAGCCCAGATCAAGCTCACTGCCCCCATATCCCTTTCAATCACAAACTTAGGAAAGAAGAAAATATTTCCGACGACACCTGCAATCTCCGGCTGTCAACCCGTCATCTCCAGCGGCATGCCGACATCTCCAATGATTCCCCCCTCCAACTCATGCCGATCCAACGGCACCCATCCATTGGAGAGAGTAATGGATGACACTAAAGGCTCCACCGAAGTTTAAAAGACCCACTGTTCTTCCCCTAGAGGCAGCTCTTCAAACCAACTTCAGTCCACTAAGAATCTCCCCTCGAAACCCTAGACAGATGCCCATCCATTCTCCCTATATCCAGAGCTACACTTCCAGCCATTTTTTCACCCCCTGAAGCCCCAGCCACCGTTGCTGGAGCAATCATCCAGAGGAGCACTGCTGTCCAGTCGTGCTGGGAGAAACAATGATCGTCCTCAGGTATTCTCTCCTCCTTTTATGATTTTAATCACGCATTTTCAAGCCCAGAAGGTCCTCCTAGCCTTTTAGTTGTTATTTGTCGGAGTTTCCGCCACTGGCCACAGCCTTCCCCTTCTCTGGTGGTGGGTTCACCACCACCAGCGACGCCGCTGGCCTCCTAGATTGGGAGGAGGCTCTTGAAGCCTCTCTTCCACCTTCCACTTCTTCCTCCCTAAGTCCCCATCACTCAGGAAGGGATCCCGCTAGCCTCCCACGGCTAGAAGCCTCGTTGTCACCCACGTCGACCGCTGGTCCTCATCGTGAGACCCCTAGAGCCATCTAGTCGTGCCCCCTTCACACCACTACCTCAGGAGGCTCTACCTCGTCACCAAGAACCTCTCCACACAGCCATGCCACCGTTCTAGAGCCCAAAGTGCCGCCCCAACCTCTACTGTGGTTGTCTCTGGCACAAGGGATGGGTGGAACCCCACAGACATCCCTAGCCCTCATTGATGCCTCCATAAGCCTCCTACTGTCGCCCTGAAGCTCCTTCGACCTTCGCCTATTCCTTTCCGTCACTAGAGCACTGCAGCCACCTCGCCGTCATCTTCCCCAGTGCCGACAGGCCACATTGCCAGAGCCAGAGGTGGAGAGGGCTTCTCAGGCTGCCCCAATACTGCTCACTACGTCGAAGAACCTCACTGTTGTCCTCCTTAGCTTCCCCGACCATCATTGGAGATCCTCTATCGCTACAACCCCATTTGCATTCAGACCCCTAAAAGACTTTAAAATCACATTGATCATCATAACAGTATAATTTTCATCACATTTAAACATTGGAACTTTGCATGAAAGCCCCGGAATTCATAGCATACATATATTAAGTGTAGGAAATTTGCATCCACACCCTTAGTTTAATTTCAAATGCATTAATTAGGGTTTTAGTGGTTTTCAAACACAGTTTTAACACTTTGTCACTTTTTATTTGTAATTTTGCATTTAAATATTGTTTGCAATGTAAATTGATCTTTAATTTCACATTTTAGTCACATCTATACTTTATGTGTAAATTTTGCACATTAGAACCTGAATTCTCAGGGAATTGTGACCATGCCGGTGGAACCCCTGGGCGCGGTTCACCAAACCTTACTCCAGTGTGCGGAAACACATTGGGAGATCCGATACAGTCACGGCGAAAATGGTGAATCCGGAGGAAGAGATAAGACTCAGAAACGCCAAAGGGAAGAAAAAAAAGGATAAGGAAAGGAGTCGCAACCTAGTCTTTTAATGCAAAGACGAGGAAAACAAAGAAAACACAAAAAAGGATGAAAGCAAACAAGATGCAAAGATGCATGTGTGATCCGTGCCTAATGGATAATGCAAGATGAATGTGGGCCAGTGAAAGGGTAAGGATTTTGATTACACATGGGGAAGGGGTTAGGCACCCCCATGCGCCTGAGAAAACTCGGTCTTTCTAGGTTTCCTACTGTCAATGGTCTGCTAAATGTATGCTTGCTTATTCTATATGCTCAGGCATGAAAATGACTAAAAATATGCCAAATCAAGGAGAAGTGAAATCAAAGGGAAAAAGTTAATCCGAGGGTCGAATGTAGGCATTGTTAATGCCGCTTTACTATACGCCCTTGGGCGATGGGGAAAATCATGAAAATCATGAAATTCTCGAAAAGCGTCTCGCAAAACAGCGAAAATTGGGATAAATCCGAGAAAATCAAAAAGGGGAAAATAATCCTTGTTTTGGGACCATGTCGGCTTTTCCAAGCCTTTTACTATACGCCCTCGAGCGATGGAAAACCAAAACAATCGAAAACCACGGAAAACCGAGGAATGTCCAGAAAACGCGGTAAAGACTATGCTCGGAACATAGTTAGTAAGCGTGCTCCACGCATGGAAGAAAAGACAGGAAAAAGCCATGCAAAAAGATGTGAAAAGTATGCAAAATGCAAGTGTGAGTGCAAATCTGAAGAAGTCTAGGGGGTTTTGTGCAGAAAGCCCAAATCTGAGAAAAGTTGGTATTCAGAAGCCCAAATCAGCGAAAAAACACAGGAAAACACATTCCATGCATGTATGACGAAATCCAGGGTCAAATGTGCTCTCTAGTGCAAAATGAAGCTCTCTAGGGGCTAAAATGCAATTTACCCACTAATGCATGCAATGTATGTCAATTCAGCATAAACTCTGGACAAAAATGCAAGAAAAATACTTAGAAATGATTCAGAGGCAAAACCGTCATTCTACCCCTGAAAATAGCAAATCAGAGTAATTACAATAAAGCATAGGGGCTAAACTACAAAATACCCAGCAACCAAAGCATTTAGGAATCATTCTGAAGAAAATAGGGGTAAAAGTGCAATTAAACCATGAAAACATGTTTCTGGAATGTTTTAAAACAAAGTCAGGGAGTTTTATGCAATTTTCACAGCAAAATAAGCCTTATGGAAGTTTTCTATAAAAGACAGGGGTCTAAATTCCATTTTCCCAGTGAAAACATGCTTCTGGAAACGTTTCAGAGAAGTATGAGGGCTAACATGCAATTTAACTAATGGAAAACAACTATCCAGAGAGTTTTTGAAACATGCAAGGGCTTAAATGCAATTTTTACTGTAAAAAGAAACTGTCAAAAACATTCTGAGAAAGTACAGGGTCTTTCATGCAATTTTCATAGAGAAATGAACATGCTGGAAGTTTTTAAGAAAGTGAAAGGTCCTTTTGGCAAAATGTCTGAAAGAAAACATGTTTCAAATACTCTAGGGGCTTTTATTAAAGTTTTAAACTCAGAAAACATTATTTTAAATGTTCAGGGTAAAACATGTAATATTTTCAGTTAAAACTTTATTCGAAACATTTTAGAAAAA
>JAMKQA010047759.1:0-14888 GCA_024699735.1 Posidonia australis | reverse complement strand
ATTTATATATATATATATATATATATATATATATATATATATATATATATATATATATATATATATAAATCTTGGGGGATAAACATAATGGCATAAATGATTAGGATAATCATTAGAATGGTCTAGGGTTTGCCTAAAAATGAATTAGCAAGATTTCACCCGGGGGTATGGGTAGAATAAAAGATGAAATGATTTAGAATTAGTAGATTCTTTTCCCAGATGGTTTAGACTGGACTTTAGGGATAATGATAGTGTCCCTAGGTCTAGGTTTTGTGTAATTTTGTTTGCGGTGCACTGAATGGAGTATTCAGTGGCACTATTCCAGGTGTTTGAGCTGATCTGGCTATGCTCCCAAGGGACACGAGCCGGTAGGTGTCTTACACTTGGCGCCAGAGCGTGTGAGTTCTGGTTGTGTTTGCTTTGCTGTTGGTGTTTTCTTGGATTGTGGACGTGGGTTGAGCGTAGTGCTCGTGGACTCAGACACTCCCAAGGTGCTTTTGCCTAGGCCTGACAGGAGAGCTATCGAGGCTGTGTTTTGTTTGTGGTTTCTCGGCCTTTGATTTTTGTGCCACTGTTGGGCACAATATTGCTTGAGCTTTAAAGGATATTTAATGGTTTTTGAAAAAGGGTTTTCCTAAAGGAAAGTTTTGGGAAAAAAGAGTACAGATTTGAAAGTGGTTTTGGAAAGAGTTTTCCGATGTTTTCTGTTTGCGTTGGGGGCCAAAATACCTGAGGCGGAGATTCGTCGGGTCTTGGAGGTATGATACTCCTTAACTGTCGTTTCGAGGCTAGGGTTGTGGTCCGCGGGTTGAGGTGTTTCGTGGCATAAAGGGGAGGTATGATACTCCTGCTGTCGCTGTGAGCACTGAGGCTCGGGTGTTGTCGGGTGTGGAGGTAAGAGACTCCTTCCTGAGCAGGGTGTGGAGGGCACCGTGAGGAGGCGTACCCTGTGGTGGCCAGTGTGGGTGGAACGCGCGCCCTGTAGCTGGTAGCGTTCTGAGAGACAGGACTGTCTTCCCAAGGAGGGGTTGACTATGTTTAGGGTTCTCCACGCGGGAGAATCGCGGGACGACGCAGCTCCAGCACAGGGTGGCACGTCCTGGCAGTGCAGAACGCCGTGGTCGCTCCTCGGTGGACTGCTTGTGGCCAGTGTTGTCTGCTTGGCGCCGGACAGTTCGACACACTGTTTGTGCTTGTGCGGAGTCCTGGTTTAGAAAATCAGGCTCTGAGCCTAAAGGAGGCCGTGGTTTTGGCGCTTGTTGAGGCATCGTGCTTTGGGAGCGGTGGCTCCATTGTTTCAGAGCGGTGGCTCTATTGTGGTCACATAATCGAATGTGAAACTATGGTTTTAACCAAGGAAACTTGAATTATGGTCCCAACCAAGTCTTCGGTGGACCAGGCCTTGATCAAGGTTTGAATCAATGGATTCCTTACTAACATGGGATTATAATCAATATTAGAATGGAAACTATACATGTCGTGAGAACTTCAACCCAAGGAATAACCCAAGGTGGGGGAAAACGGTCCACAAGTGCAAATACAAAACGAGGGAAGACAAGCTAGAGATGAATTGATTGGCTTGTTGAGACAGGTTGGGTATACAAATGTGGAGGCAAATAGAGCTCCATTTCAACACCTGTACCCAGCATGGTTTGATGCAAAATATGAATTACCAAGGGAGTATGAAGTCTGAGAATACAAGTTGTTTTTTGGAGAGGATGGTTAATCAACTACTGAGTACATTGGACGGTTTACAATAAAGAACTAAAGTGTGGCTAACTCTATGGCAGTGACTTTCGTAAGTCAAGGTTAATCTCGAATTCCTTAACTAACAATGCTTTTCACAAGTACATAAACCTTCCTGAAAATGCTATGTGGAGCTAACAAGTAGTGGAAAGCTTGTTTGATGATCAATTTGCTGGACATAAGAGATATATAGCAGAATGTACAAAGTATTTTATACATGGTCAAGATGATATAATACATGCCAACTGCACATGTGTTTGAGTACTGAGACTATTACTCTCACATCACGAAATCTATTATTTAGTTTGTTATTATGTGTGGATTCATCCCCTTTCCTTTGTTTCTCTTACATGTGGAGAACAAATGCTTAAGCTATGAAAAAAAAAAGGAGTTAGACCTACCACAATCCCAAAAAATCAGGTCGGCTTAGTCCAAAATGGTACTTGGGTTGGCCTAGTTCGAACCTAATAGGGCCTAGGGTTGGGGATTTTCTCTTGTGGCCTTGCACAACTTAGTTTGGGCCCAAACCTAGGATGAACAAAACCTAGCTAGGGTCCATTTTATCACCTAATTTAGGTCCTAAATAAAAATATATAATTTTAAATATAAATATTGATTTTTATGTTACAATAATTATTTTATAATATATTTTATTTGTATAAACATATGATAAAAAAACTAGATGTCTATATTAAAGAAACGACCGTCCACTTCATAAAGGTGGACGTCTACTTTTTGAATAGTGCATACTGTCCAAAAAATAGATGCCCACTTTGTAAACTGGATATTCATTTTTATGGGTAGTGCATTCTATCTAAAAAAAGTATGTTAGTTCCATAAAAGTGGATGTTTGTTGTTGTTAGTAGACATTTATTTTTGTCAGTGGACACCTATTTTGGTTTTGTATAAATTTTTAAACATTAATAAATAAATTAGGATAGGCCTAAAATCAAGCTCAATGTGGCCTAGTATCAACCCAACCCAAAATAAATAGAGTCGTGCTAGGGTCAAGGGATTTCTAATTCTGACCCAACCTGACATGATTCGAAATGAATTAAGGTCGAACTGGCCCAACCAGATTTCTAGGTCAAGGTGGAGTCTAGTTTGTTCTTTCGATAGTCCTTTTCTCTCTAAAATTCTTTTACTTCGCTTAAACATTTATTATGTTTTGTTTAGTTTTATCAATGAGGCGTTACTTTCTATGTGATTAAATTTTGCCTTTCCTTGGTTTTGTTTCTTGATCTACAAATGCATATCTTTATCCTTTTGCATTGCGTCTTACTGGTTGAAGTGTGAAATGATAACAACTTTAGGCTTTTTATTTTATTTTATTTGTGATTTATTTTCTAGACTGAATTCATCTAGTTGACATAATCTATTGAATTTATCCACACAGGTACCTACTTCAACCTTCTCTTCACCTATACGTTCTGGGTAAATTAAATACACATGGGGGCGTGGCATGCGTTATATTAAGTGTGTTAACATGTGAATTGTTTACTTACACTTGTAATAGGATCTCTTCTTGTTGTTTTTGTGTTATTTTGTTTTACCTATAATATAATTACATTTTTGAAAAATTATCTTAAATTTTATCTAATGATTGAATACCACCCATGCAATGCATGGGTAGAGGCGATTCAAGAATTTTGAGGGCCTAAAGCGAAAATAAAAGAAGGGCCTTAACAATTAACAAAAAATTAGGAAAAGTTTACTAAACTTTTTTGATAGCGACAAACAATTGATAACTTTTTCACAATGAAGAATCTCTTTGTAGTTTCATGTTAACCTAAAGGTATTACAAAAAAAGAGAGAAAATAACATGAATATCTTCAATTACTTAAATATTTTTGTAGCCTTTTGTGGGGTAAAGTTTTTTTGTCAAATGTTTATATTCTAGTCTTTCTAGTATATCTCTCTCAATAGAAAGTATGGTTAGCCCATTCAACTTATCTTGAGTCATGGTAGATTTTAAATATGTTTTTATTATTTTCAATTTAGAAAAACTTCTTTCCACTGATGCAGCTATTACCGGTACTATCTACAATATCCCATAAGCAATGCTTGTATTTGGAAAAGAATCAAACTCTTTAACATAATCTAAAATCATAATTGGAACATTAATTCTTGAACATAAAATTTCTCTTAAAACACTTAACTCCAAAAATAAATCATACACATCAATATCAGATTATTCACCAACTTTTAAAAAGTTTTGAAGATCTATGCCATACTTTTACATGGTACTTTCATTTAAAGATTCTCATTTTGCTAAATCAATTAAGAAACCAAAAATATTTTCATACTCTACAAAGTACTCAAACCTTGTTATGATAGAAGAAATAGTTTGATCTACTCTATTTATGAAAAACCCAATATAGAAAGACTCTTCAACTGAAAGTCTATTCTCTTCTTCATTATCCTCAACAAACATTTGCTTTCTATGGATGAAGCATTTCTCACGAAACTTAGATTCAATACCTAATTCTTATGTAATTTCTTTTGTCGACGTTAAGGCAAACTCAAATCCATTTTCTCTATGCTTCGCAAAATAAGAACTGAGACATTGTAATTTATCATAGCTATATCAAGATGCATGTCTTTAGATTGTAATTTCTTATTAACTACATTAACAACAAATAATATGTCATATCAAATATTCATAGACAATAAAAAATCAAAATCCACTCATATTTTGCTAAACAATTTGCCTCGCCTTTTGTTTTACCATCTTCACTAACGTTAGCTAATTCCAGTAAAGTATTTCTTATGTTTGGAACTTGAAACTTTATAACCTTGACACTTTCAATGCAACTTTTTCAATGAGTTTGATAATTGTTTTATATTCAAGTTAGGCACATTGTCTTGCAAGATCTTCCAATGTTATGCAGAAGAAGAAAACAAAGAATATTTACGTTGTACCACACCCAAAAAAAGATAAAGCTCTAGGACATATATTAGTCATATTGCATAACACAAGATTAAGATTATGACAACCACATGGTGTATAAGATGCTCTAGGATTTATATCTAGAAGTGTTTTTTGTACACCATTATTTTTACCTTTCATGTTAAATCCATCATCAAATCCATGACCTCTTTTGTCATCTATATCAAGAATATGTTTTTCCAATGCACTTATAAGCTGATCAAAAAGGTCCTTTTCCAGAAGTGTCATCTACTTTTAAAAATTCCAAAAAGTACTCCTCAATTTTAATTGGACTCATGGAAGTATTCACACATCTTAAAATGAGAGTCATTTGTTCTTGATGGCTTGCATTGAAAGTATAATCAAGAATGACAAAAAAAGACTTTGATTTTTTTATTTTTTTTAATTATTACACTTTCAACTTCTGAAGCTACATTTCTATCAACTCATTTGAATAGAATGAGTAAAATAATGATTATGAAACTCACCATTATGTATTCGCCTAACATGTTCTTGCATCACTGGATCAAATTCTACAATCATCTCAATTGTGCTAAAGAAATTCTCATTATTGGATTCATAGATCTTCATGTTTTCAGCTCTAAATGCAAGATTACATTTAGCAAGGTATTTCACCACAGCAATGATCCTCAACAATCATTTTTCAAAAGTGTTCCTTTCCTTCCTTGATATTCTCTTGAATGTTTTTGTCAATTGTCTCATTATTTCTCAATCTATTTTCGAATTCATCCCATCTACTCATATTACTTATATGTTGATGACTTTTAAGCTTAGTGTCTATTGATTTCATTAATTGAAAAAATCAAGTTGTTTTCTCTAATGGGCCCTCTTTCTATCATTATATCTCTAAATTTTACATCAATGTTTTTCCAATTTCCTAAGTCATATATATCTTCCTAAACATGGTTTGGTGTCTTTTTATTTTTTTCCCTAATTTTTCTTTATTTTCCTCATCAATTATATGAGTCATACATTGTTTCTCCTCAGTAATGATTAAAGTATATTTTACTATTTTTTGACCATCATCACCTAAAATATCTTTTATGTTGTCTACTTCAAGAGGAACTAATGTTTTTTCTATGACTACTTCTTCTCTTGAACTAGATGAATTTTGTTTATTAAAAATGAACTTATCAAGAGCTTCCTTTTGAGATTGAGTTAATTTTTCAATTCTTCTCTTTCTTTTTTCAAGTTTTCGTATCCGCTTGGGTATTTTCTATTAAACATGATTTAGAAATAAACACAACAAATATATAATCAAATCTTAGGAAGTAAAAATATATAAATAGACGATGTAGTATAGAAAGATACAACCTTAGATTACTGATGATCAACACATGGTTAGGGAATTTGTTAACGGCAGAGGAGGCCAAGTAGAGTTGTTGTTTGAGAGAACCCAATAACAAGAAAAGAGAGTTGTCGTTTCTTGACGAAGAAGTCAAAAGAGGAAGAGAAGGTTGTCGTTTGTGAGAAAGAAATAAAAAAAAGATCATAATGGGAGAGAGAATACATCATATTGAGAGGGAGAGTGGAGAGAAATAACGTCTTTTTTAAAGTAAGTTAATTTTGAAAAGGTCAGTTGTTTTATTTTTTGGGAAGGTGAAGAGAGAAAAGTAGGATATTTTAGTTGTTGTTTTGAATTATATAATTTAATTAAAGAAATTTTAAAGGAGAAGTTATTATTGTTTTTAATTAGTGTAATTAATTATTTAAGGGCCTTCCAAATTTGAGGGCCTAAATCAACAACTTTACCTACTTAAAGGTAAAGTTGCCCGGTGCACGAGTCCACTGCAGGTCAAAAGATATTCTACTTGGTTATATGAAAGAAAATTTCTCTTGTTAATTAGTTAAAGGATAAATCCTACTTGACTCTTCTGCATTTTAAAAGATGCATTTGCTATATTTATTATATGGGTGTGTCTTTGATATTCACATGGGTACCAAAGAATTTGATGGATATAGAATCTTTTAATCTATATCATTCATTCAAACATATGAATGGTTGGATTTGTAGTTATAAATAAGTAATTGTAACTATCAATAAGTAGTTACAACTTTTTTAGACAACATCCTAGATACCAACTTTGTAATTTTATCTAGTATTTGTGCATTTCAAGGAAAAATTTCCACTTATTTCAAGATACGTAGAGCCATGTGAATCTTATTTTCCAACCGAAGGGGGCAGAATTTGGAAGGAATTATTTTTCTCATGATGTGCACTAACACAAGAAAATTAGTCAAATGAAAAATAAATTCCATGCCACTAGAACCCTTTAGAACAATGTAGATTCATATGTGGTCTTTTTAGTTTAATATTTACCTATTCTAAAAAATCCAAGAGTACAAGGGAAGAAATAATCTTGTAGTACATATAGTTCTTATAGGGAATAAGATTTATTTCGGACAAGGCAAAACATGCAAGCGAAGTAATGTTGACCTTAATAAACTACCAGCCTCACACCAGTTACTTTGT
Source organism: Posidonia australis (assembly GCA_024699735.1). NCBI lineage: Eukaryota > Viridiplantae > Streptophyta > Magnoliopsida > Alismatales > Posidoniaceae > Posidonia > Posidonia australis. The sequence continues at coordinate 7,719 of JAMKQA010047759.1, read as the reverse complement.
TTTCTCCAAACTAGCCAACAAAAGATATCCTGAAGTGGCATTAGTGGAAACTGTCATATTGGAGATTGAAATTGGCAGAATATAACTATAGACAATATCATGGTGAAAGAAGACTCCAGGAGTTCCTGTGAAGAATTTCTTCCTACCAACAAACTTATATGATGATATATGTCAAGAAGCAACTCTCCTACAGTGCCCTTTGCTAATGGACATGAAGCACAAGCCATGTAACATTAGGATTTAAAATGGAAGCTAGCTACAGTTGGATGTCATCAACCAACCAGGTTTGATTCTTTCAGATCACCTTCTCTCTTCATTCATTAAATTAATGATGAAGTGATGGTCAACCACAACATGCATGCATCTTGTTGTTTGGAATGATGAATCTCAACTGGATTGAAAGCTTTATAAGTAAGCCATTTATTGCAAAAAATTTCAACTCTTGTCATTTATCAATCGAATGTACATGTATTTTTATGTCATTGAATTCCTCGAATGCATGCATTCCTTGGCACCATTTGTTTGCATTTAAAGTATTTTAATTTTTTTAATCAATGAGACTTATTGATCAAAATTTTTTTTAAAAATCACTTACATGAGTTTTTTTTCTCTTTTAAAAACTAATAAAATAATAATATTTCCATGTCATATCACACCTTAAAAAAACTAGCTCAATAAACTTGCAAACAAATAAGTCCTTTGTTTAGTCTTGTATTGATTTTGAATTTATAACGGTTTCTTTCTGCATTTGTCAAAACTCAGTCACAAGCTCAATTTTGAAGGTCGGTCAAACTTCTAGATGTATGTTTTGAGTTAATACTTAATGTATTTTTGTATTGGATTTTGAATTTGTAGTAGTTTCTTTCTACACCTAACATGCAATATGGTGATTGCCTTCAGATCCCTGTGACTTCTTAATATGGTCATTTGTTTTGAGTTAATACTTCTCAATTTTGCCATTATGACTTTTGGAATCAACTCTACGCCTAGCATGCAAAATAGTGATTGCCTTTATTGCTACATAAAGACGTTGACTTTTCTCAAGTAATTTTTCTTTTTTAGTCTAATAAGTCTTTCTTTTTGATAGTTGATGTCCATTGAAATTTGAACTTTCAACTAAAAATTAATTAGTACCAAGTGAAGATAATTTGTAAATGATAATCGAAGAATCAGAACCATCAACTACCCTTGACATTGTTTGACAAATAAAGAGGTGGTTTCTTAAACATGTTTGTATGAAATTGTCTCAAGAAATGAGGTTGACAATAACTTCTGTTTGTATCTTTAGCTGTATTGTGACGTGTTTGTCTGAATCAAGTCAATTAACACCAACATTAGGCATTAATTAAAGTCAATTACCACAACTTGATCCTTTGTCCAACGGGACAATTTCGATTAAAGCGTTTAACAATTAAGCGTTAAAGTGTTGCATATTCTTAACCCTATAGGAAAACTTTGGTCAAGTCTTCTGAGCTTGATCAGCTTCTTTACAATATGCCCAAAAATATCCTTTGAAAGCCAAGCAAAACTCACTGTACTCGTATTCTTGGAATTCAGCTCCCATGTGGGCCAATTGGTCAACAATGCAAACAACAAAATTTCAGCTTTTGTTTCGCATCATTTATCCTCTCTACTTTGGTGGTTTGCAGTCGGTCTATTTTTTTCATTTTATTCTAACAATTTCTAATAACTATATTTCTAATTATTGTAAAATTTTATTGATAATGTTATTCTTTCTAACAGTTCTATTTCTAATTGTTAGGGTTTTGAAACATCTATAAATAGTATACCATTCTTTTCTTCCATCTATACAAAACCTCTTATTTCTTCTTTTCATTTATCAAAGTTCTTAGTTTCTTATATGTTGTAATCTTACTCTCAAGTCTTAAGTGTTCAAGTAGAAGTTGAAGTTATTAGTCTCAAGTTCTCTAACTCTCTACACCTTCGTTAATCATATTTTTTCATTAATGTGACTAGACGTCTAGAGGTTGTAAAATGCAAACTTTGCTACGTTCTATATAGAACACATCATGTGCTATGTTTTACACTCTATATTTGGAAATAAGCTGCCATAGTTGGACTGCCTTATAAATTTTGGATTTCTTACCTTCCTTTAATCCTTCCATGTCTCAATAAATATGTGGGTATCTTAGCCTTGAAGGAGATTGCGAATTGGGACAAGATTGAGAGTGAAAAAGGGGAGAGAGATTTCAAAATTTTAGACATTAATTTGAGAGTTTTGGGGATGAAATTCAACATGAGAGGGGCTTTACAAGAATCTTAGAGAACATCTGAAAGTGATAAATCGAGAACAGTCCTTAGAAAAATTGTGCAAAGATAGGAGAGCTTATGATTTCTTCTAGCAATTCTGTTTCAAACCACTATGGCTTCACATTCAAGAGTCTTTAAATGTTATTTAGTTTTTATTTTTACATCCTTATTGTAGTTTATTAATCCATGAATTTTAATCTCATTTTTGCAAGGAAAAGAAGAAGAAGAAGAAATTTATCAGTACAAGCATCATTAGACAATGCTGGCGTTGTCCTAAGGTAATTGAACCAGCATTCACATCAAATATCCTAGACATTTCGAGGGCCAGTAAAAGTGAACCACTACAAGAGAAATAGAATTTTGTGATGACACTTTTCCTCGTTAAGTCATCGCTGATTCCTCGCTAAATCCTCGTTACAAACTTTAACGAGGACTTAGCGAGGAATAATGATCCTCGGAGCTAAATAACTCGTTAAATCAATATTGCAAGAACATATTCTCGCAATGTACATGTCTAATATTAGTAAGGATATTACGAGGAAATATTTCATCGCAATGTCCTCGCTATATCCTCGTAGTATCCTCGGCAAATGCTCGCTAAATATCATGAGATTGTGTCATCGTTCCTGTTTTAGCAACGAAATTGCGAGGACGTGGTCACACATTGTTCTCGCAATTGGCTCGCTAAGTGCTCGATAAATAAAACCGAAGTCATTATTTTTGTGAGGACATAGTCCTCGCTATGTCCTCGTTAATACTGGGCAATTAAAAAATAAAATAAAACAATACATTACAAAATTGAACCTGCTAAAATTTAGATTCATATACCTAGTAAAATGACATTTAAATACATTCACAAGTACATTAAATTACACTTCTACAGATTTTATAAAAAAAGTTTCAATTGATCATACAACATAAGATTTTACACATCCAAAGTTTTTACAAAAAAGTAGCTAATACAACACTGAAATATTTTAATACAAGTCAATAAATATAATATAAGGCAAAACGATATATTACATATCATTTTCTTCGGGAACCAACTTACTTTCCTTTACCTTTTGAGGATGATGCATGAATGGAGCGATGACGACATCTATACTCCTCGAAATCCTCCTCATCATCACTTGCCAAATCAACTTCTTGCTCGTCCGTATATCTTCTGATTATAAAAAACAAACTTACTATATATTGTAATGAACAATGATTAAATTATAATATTGAATTTAACATCACAATTTATATATATCAAAATTTTTAAAAGTAAATCAAATTTTACCTTACAAGTCGATCCTCCAAAGCATGTATTTCATCTCTTATTTCATTCCTTACTTCAGTCCTTATTTCATTCCTTATTTCTGAGCATATGCCGGCTCTAAAACTCTCTAATGTAGTTGCCATCTATGACAACTAAGAACTGAAATACTTCAAATCAAATGAATCAGAAGCCTGAGGTGTAGAACGATATTGTCCAGTAGAAGAACCAATAGTCGTATCTTTTGAGTAATATGGATCCAAACCACCCAAGCTTTGCTTTCTTGATGAACTACCCACGTTCCTTTCCATTGAAACTTGCTTCCAAAGTTTCTTGTCAAAGACTGGATGTTCATCGACATTATTGTCTCCATATTTTTTTGATATAAGAATGTGTACCTATCCTGTATAAATAAACACAAGAAGTTAGTTAAATATAATATAAAATATAAGTACATATTATTAAAATAACTTTAATTTTAACCATTATTACTTACAAGTACATCCTTCGCACTTTAGGTTGACCAAACATACTCTGACCTACTAGTGTGGGATGTAGTCCACCATTTTACCACTGTAGGTTCCTTGCATAGTTTAGTAACTTGTAACAACTGAGACACAAACTTTATTAATTTTTTCAAATATTAACCTTTTGACATTTATATCACCCAAAGGATGTCATTGTCATTATCGACTTGGTATTGCAAGATGAGAATTGCAAACAAAGAAGAGAGAGGACCTTCCTACCTCATACCTTTATAGACTACAAAAAGAACAACCAGATACAACATTCATAGGAACTAAGCTAGACACATGTCATGAACCTCTTAAAGATCCATGTCATTGATTAAATTGAGATATGATAAACTTTCTAGAGATAGCTTTCTTAAAATAAACTTTGCAGCAGAAGTTTTCTTTTGGGTCAATATCCCAAGGTTTCTATTGGGATTATGGTGGACAGAACACCAAATTTGGAATCCCAGCCTAGAAGGGAAGATGAGGCTGTATTGCCTATTGGGGAAAAACTCCTCAATCTCAGGGAAAAACATTGGAATGTAATCGTGGATTGTTGAAGAAAGTAGCCATAACTGAGAATCAAACCGAGCCTAAATATAGAAAGGATGCTGTATGGGTGTCTACCAAACCTATATACCATGCAAAATCTGTTCCTAAGATTATCAAATATTTTGTAACAATGACAATTATATGTCAAATATATAAGACAAAATGGCAGATGTAACTTACTACCATCTCCAAATCCCAAGGAATTGACAACTACATTGATGCTTCCAAGTTTCTCGCTGGTCAATATTCAAACATTCAAGTACATAACTTTGTCTGGAAATTTTTCTAATTTTCTTTTTTAGGAATAATAAAACATCCCATTAATTTATAAAAATATGGGAAACTGTAATCTTTCTAAATTCTTTTAGATTGAGCTTGTTTGTTTCTGACTTTGAATCCTGTTTTTACCTTGCCCTGTTGTCTTTTTCGTTCTTATCATTTCATTACTCCTTTTCTTGTCCACTCGGTAGTTAAATAGTTGCACAGTTGTTAACTATTTGATCACTGATATTTCTATTGCTTGTATATGTCTTGCAGCCCGTCCATCTTCCAACTTCTCGGCCCTGTACCTGGTTAGTTTTTTCTCTACCTCATGTTTTATTGATATTGACAGGACCTGCACTCGAAGGACTTTCTTGGATGACTCTTTGATCTCTGCACTAGAAATAGATGAAATTGAATAAAAGGGCAAACGTAGTGTATGAGGCTTCCACCAATGTGGGGTACCAGGGAGAGTCGATTTGTGTGCAGCCTCACCCCCACAGGTGGAGAAGCAATTTCCAGAATTTGAACCTGTGACATCCAAGTCATAATTGAGCAACCTTACAGCTGTGCCCAGGCTTGCCTGCTAAGCAGATGTAAATAACTACTTAGAATATTTTCTAAGGTTAGTTACTGAATAGACAAGATGGAAAATTTGCTTACATCATGAGTTAATACTCTTACATTGCATTTACTTATTAATCTATCAAGGAATTCACCAGACAAAAACTCATGAATTGTGTGGCTGAAATTGTTTTTGCTGCTTTTTACTAGGTGTTAAATTTCTTTTAGCAATTGTTATTGACAATTTAACACATTAAGCAATACAAAACATGTACAACCTCTTATTACACATAAAAGGAAGTACATTGTATGGTGTGATCATAACAGGTCAACAAAAGTAATTTTTTCCTCTATCATGTAGATTAAATTCATCATTAGAAAGACCAACAACGACATTACGGTTTTCAAAAGCAAATGATGGAAAGTACTCCTTCAGGACTTACCAACACTTAGTGTCAGAAGGATGCTCCATATCAGAGTTATGTGTATGATCTACATGCCATGTCATATCTTTGGCAGTCTCTCTGTAATAGTACAACTTCTTCAGTCTCGGTGCTAGAGGAAAATAACAAAGCACCTTCTAAGGTACACATATCTTTGAGTCACTTTTGTAACGAGACTCGTGACATTCTAGACACTCTAATTTATCTTTGTGTTCTTTCTAGTACAAGATATGATGTTTTGAACAAACATCAATTTTCACCTCTGCCAACCCCATCTTTCTCATCATCTTCTTCGTCTCGTACTAGTTCTTCAGCAATTCATGATTCTCTGACAATATTTTCTTAATTTTACCTATTATAGTATCAAAACAACTATCTGTCATGTTGTAGTCAATCTTTAATGTCAATAACTCAGACACTGTCGATAACTTTGTGTAATTCTTGCAACCTGGTCATAATAGCTCCTTCGACTTTCTTAACAACTCATAAAACTCTTGAGATTCACAATGTAGCTCTTCATCAACAGACACATCAAAATCGGGACCTGCCACGTCCATCACTATGTCCATAATGGGATCCGTACTAACAGGAACAACATTCCCACAGCTTTGAAAGGCCTCCCCATGTTTAAACCAACACTTATAGTTTTCCACAAATCCTTTCTTACATAAATGTATTTCAACATCCCTTCTCGATTATTTTTTGAATAGTGCACATTTTTTACAAGGATATATAATCCTTTCATCCATTTTCATAATACCTAGACCTTGATTATATGCAAATTCCATAAACTCCTGAACCCCATTTAAAAAACTCACACACACTTTTCTATCATCGACTCGTGTATACATCTAATCACGATGACAAGACATTTCTCTCTACAAAAGAAAGAAATGATAAGAAACTCGTGTAGTCGAATTTCTTGAACTTTCAAAGTCGAGAAATAATTAAAATAGTCATGACAATGATAGAGTTTCTTGAATTAAATCTAAATATTCAGTAAACTAAGGAAATGAAATAAAATCAGAAACTGCAATAATAATATCTGTAAGACTCAAAATGTTTCATTTGGATATGACAGTTCAAGAATTGTAATAGTGGTATTGGAAGTAGCATAAAGCTTCCACACCAACTACTGTAGATCCATATATGACTAAAAAATGATGAGTAATTCTCTCACTAATTGGAAATTCTAGTCACTAATACTAAAATTATTTTCTTAGATTACTTGGAGCACTTGCACAAGTTAAAACTTACAAATATAAATCCGTTCTAAAAATAAGAAAGGTACATGAAAGATAAGACTTTGTTCAACCTAACTTTTAAAATGTTCCATCGACAACAAAGTAGTTATAACAGAGCAAGCAAACACAAAATGAAATGTATTATTCTTCTTTGTTGCTTTGGTTTAATTTCTAAGCTAGTTCTCCTTAGTACAGTCTCATAGCCAACAGTAATTCTTTGCATGCAAAACTATGGGAGTGACTAATGGGCATTTCTCTAAGTAATAAGCTATGAGTGTTACACATACAGACAGAGTATCGAGTGCCAAGATGAATACAATTTCTGACACATTGGAAATTAAAGGTTAAGAAAATTACAATTATGCAAATATATGTTTTTTTTGTAAACACCCAGACAAAGTATCAAGTGTCAAAGATGAACACAAGGTTTTTGACACATTGAACTTTAAAAGCTAAGACAATTACAATTATGTAAATATACGTTTTTTGTAAAAAAAAAAAGGTATACGACAATTATATTGAAAAGAATGTACAACAAATATATTTTGTCAAAGGAACAAAAAGATACAACCAAGATTTCCTAAGGAAAGCTTTACAAGCAAAACATTGTGGCA
>JAMKQA010047758.1:0-10806 GCA_024699735.1 Posidonia australis | reverse complement strand
ATATCTAACCACCAGGAACCTGTGTGTGCGGCTAGCAGACTCCAGACTATATGCACTATGCTAAACCAATTGCATGTCTGCACCTGCGAACAAAACCATAAGGAAAATGCATGAGTGACCAAAGTCACCCAGTACGCACCCCACAAAAACCGCGGAAAACAAAACCATAATCAATTTTCCTTTTTAAATTCCTTTCACAAACTCTTTTCTCAAAACCTCAGAAACCTGACCCACACTGGCCAAAACCACAAACCAGGGCTCCACTGGCCCAAAACTACAAGCAACGGCCCTCAATGGCCAAAACCACACATAGTGAGTCGTGAAGCCCGACGCCAGGCAACCAAACTCTGGCTACACGCAGTCCACCGAGGAGCGACCCCAGCATTCTGCACTGCCACGGTAAAGCCACCCTGTGCAGGAGCGATCACCGTCCCACGATTCCCCTCTCTCCGGAGAACCCTCAGAAGCCAACCCTTCCATGGGAAGGCTCTCCTGTCTCTCAGGACGCTACCAACTATGGGGCACGTGTCCCACCCGCACTGGCCACCACAGGGTATGCCTCCTCAAGGCGTCCTCCACACATGGTGCTCAGGAGGGAGTGTCATACCTCCACACCCGACAACACCCGAGCCTCAGTGCTTACAACGACAACAGGAGTATCATACCTCCCCGTCATGCCACAATACACCTCAACCCGCGGACAACAACCCTAGCCTAGAGACGACAGTCAAGGAGTCTCATACCTCCAGGACCCAACGCCTCTTAGCCTCAGGTATCTCGACCCCACGACCTCAATAAGGGACATCGCGCCCAACCACCCAAGAATGTCGTCACATTCTTTGGTCCCGACGACACGATCCCACTTGCCTCGGCCCACACTCCGAAAATTCGGAAATCATTTTCCAAACCAAGCCAACCATTCCTTTCAAAACCATTTTCCAAACCATTTTCATATCCTTTAAAAACTCTTCCAAAACCTCGGCCAAAATGGTGCATCAGGTGTCCCGAGGGACCACCACTGATGGCCCACAATCCCATCTCACAGGGACAAAACACGGCATCCAGAAAGCCATCGAAAACACATTGCAAAACTCACTTGGGCCCAGAATCGGCATGCCGAAATCCCCTGATTCGGTATGCCGAATTGGGGTCAACGGTCAACACTCAAGTCAAATTCGGTATACCATTCAAAAACGGAAGACTGAATTTCGACCAGAGGACCTAAACTGATAGAAAAATGGTATGCCGAATAGAATTGGTATGCCGAAATCTCCTTATTCGGTATTCCGTTTCCATTCAGAATGCCGAATTCTACAAAACCAGAAAACGGCCCAAACTCTATCGACCAAAATCGCCCCAACTGGGGCCTCCGATTGGACCCACTAAACAAACACCAAAAATCTTGCATAAAACATATAGTGTAGACCCTCAAGTCTACTCTAAAACCCAACAAACAAAACTAAAATCCATCCACCAAGCATCAAGATACAAAATCACAAAGACAAAAGAGTCAAAACGACCCAAAACGCAACCACTGGCATAAATGCCCATAAATGCTCCATAAATCCTCAATAGATCACAATAAATTCTAGGAAAGGAAATTTACCTAGATTTCATGCAATCCTAGCATTTTCTACCAATTCCAAGCTCTCTATTGCAAGGAGTGGAGATGCATACCTGAGAAATGCTTCCGATGATCCTCGGCTGACTCCGGCGAACCCCGGCGCAACCATTGCCACGAGGCACTCCACGCGAGCTCCACGCACCACCACGAGCAACCACATCCCTCCGCTTCACTCCCTCGACCTCTTCCTCTCTCTCTGTCGGCACGTGCGGGATGCATGGGATAAACAGAGGTGGTAGGAGTGATGAGTGGAAAGGAAGAAGGGGAAGGAGAAGGGAAGAGAAGGAGGAGGAAAAGTGGGGAAGACTGAAGAGGAGAAAGAAGGTGGGGGAGAAAGGTGGGGAAGAAGCGCGCCGCCGAAGAGGAGAGGGAAGGAAGAAGAAGGAAGGAGAAGAAAGCAACGGGTGGCGAGGAGAGGTGCAGTACAGTGCAGCTTATAAAGCCTACGCCAGCAGTAGCTGAAAACGTGCCCACCTGTGCATCTCAGCCACCGACACACCGCACAGCAGCCAACCGCCAGCAACCACCAACGAGGCCAACAGCCTGCCCACACACAAGCGGGCCCCACAAGCACAGTGCCACAATGCACAGTGCCAAACCACGCACAAGGACACCCTAATAGAAGCCAGCCCACGAGGCCCAAGCCCAAAAGCACAAAACCACACAATGGGCCTCAGAAGAGTAACACCTGTCCAGGAATAAAATTCACAAAATGTAAATAATTACAAAATAAATTTTACGGGTGTTACACGAGGCCTGCTGGTTTTGCTCATGTGAAGGAGGGAGGAGATGGTTGTTGGATGGTGTTGGTGGGTTCCTTCTAGGGGAGAAAATGAGCTACTGGGAGTGGTGGCTAGCTTGTGTGGTTGTGGGAAGAGAGAGAGGCAGATTGAGGTGTAGTGGGTTTGTCTATGGGAGGAAAAATGGTGGAGTGGTGGAGAGTTGGTTGTGCTAGTTGGAAGAAGGAAGGGCTGCTGATGGGTTCGTATGTGGGAGGTGTTGGGTTACATTGGGTGAGGACAGCTAGAGGGGAGATGAGGATGAAGAGGATGGGCTAATGGAAGCTTGCTAGGGAGGAGGACAATGGTGGGATGGTGTGGTTGTGGCTTACTGGTTTGTGTTGGGCATGTTTGTGGATTACGGGTGAGGTGTTTGGTTGTTGGTGAGAGAGAGAGATGGAGAAGAAGGAGGAGAGGATGATGTGAATGGTGAATTGAGGGCTTGTTCCCCCAGTCTATTGTGGTGTGTGGGAGAGGGTTATTGGTTGCTGTGGAGGTGGAAAATGTGGTGGAAAAGGACGGGGCTGATGTTTGGTATTGGTGAGGCTATAGAGATGGGTTGGTGTGTGCTGCTAGGTTAAGGAGGTCGGAGGCCAGGAAGAGAGGAGGAAGATGGGCTAGCTAGATGTCATGGGTGGTCTGGGAATCCAAAAGGGAGAGAGAAGGAAGAAGGGAGAGGTGACCATTGTTGGGTGAGAGGAGGGAGGTGTTCGACTGATGGGTGATGCTCCCTTTCTCTCTCTCTACTTTTCCCTTTTTCTTGGACAGGAAGGATGGAGAGCAGGTGAAATCTTGGCTTGTTTCTCTGGGAAAACCCTTATGGATGGGAGAGGAAGGTTTGGGCTAAGGGTGCAGGCCTGGTTGTGTGGGAATGACGACGGCTGGTTGCAGGAGTGGTGGCAGGGCATGGTCTGCAAAGGGGTGTTGTTGGAGTGGTTGGGTGTGGGCAGCAAAGTCTAGTTTGATGGGTCATGGTCTGTGGAAAAGGTGGAGGAGGATAGATGAGGTGTTGGTTGTTGGTGGGAGAAAAAGTGGTAGAGTGGTGGAGAGTTGGTGTTGCTACTTTGGCTATTGTTTCTGTGCTGTCTCATTTCATGACTAGTCTGACTCGCTGCTCACATAAGGGTGGAAATCTTGCATCCTCAGCAATCTACATTTGATGCCTACTACCACATTGGCCATTCCTAGACTATCCCAGGTGTTTGTGAGTTTTATCAGAGGCTATAGAGTCTTACTAAGGATGAGGTGACATGGAAGATTGTACCTACTGTGTAACGACCCCGAAGTCGCTACCTCTCAACCTAGCTACAATTTTTCATTTTAGTTTTATCTTCTTATTCTAATTAGAATTATGATAATTATACAACTAAATTAGAGTACACTCAGCAAAAATAAATCTAATAAACAATAGAAATAAACTAAACTAAACACTCACCAGGATCCCTGATGTGTGGCAACATGACTCCTCCTATATGCACTAGCAATCGACAGCTACTATCCTGCACCTGCCAAAACACACAAAACAAAGCACATGTGAGTGATCACTCAAAATGGTCACCTAGCACATACTCCACCTAAGACAACTCAGCACACTGTGTCAAGAAAATAAGCGTAACAATGCCATAAGCACACAAGCACTAGCACCCCCACCTCGATTCCTCCACACCAAAACTAGGTAATCCACCATTGCTTGGCACGCAGCAAAACTCAAAACCATGGTCTACTTTAGAGTAGACCAAAACCAAGGAGCTACTGCTCCCAAAGCACTTTGCCTCAACTAGGCACAACACCACGGCTACCACTAGACTAGAGCCTAATTCTCTAAATCAAGACTAAACAAAAACCACAAGCACAATAATGTGTCAAGTTGCCCAACACCAAGCAATCAACACTGGCCACAAGCAGTCTATCGCGAAGCTACCATGATGTCTGCACTGCCACGGACAACCACCCTATAAAGGAGTCAACCCATCCCTGCATCCTACCACCTATAGGACCCTCAAAGGCTAACCAAACACTAGGAAAGTGTGCTCACCCTACTCCCAGGTGAGCTATACCTCTCTCGGGACAAATCATATGGTACACCCTCTCAATGTCCTAGCCTCAGTACTTGGAACAACTAGAGTCTCTTTCACTTCCAGGTCCAACTAGCAACTCAAACCACAACTACAAACACCAACAAAACCACAAAAAACTACGTGGACCTCATCCTAAGCAAGCAGCTCACGACCCCAAAGTCACCCATCTCCGAAAGGTTGGCCGGGAGCATCAGTCTCTTGGTCCTCCAAAAAACACGAAACACACATGCCTTGTCCTAAACAAACAACTCACAACTCTAAATGTATCACTCGTCCCTAGAGGTCGGCCAAGAGCTTAGGTATCTTGGTCCCCATTTCAAAAACCACAACCTAAGTGCCACGTCTGACTCTCCAAAGGCTTTGACACACCTTCAGGTCCAGGCAAGGTGCCCCCACAGTCTCTTAATCCATTCAAATAGAAAAATCATGGAAAAATCTTTTCAAATCCTTTGCAAACTGATGCATTTCTCTTTCCAAAACCTTTTGGAAAACCATTAAAACATCTTTCCAAAAATCTCACAAAACTGCATGTCCAAAAATGACACGAAAATCGGAACCAAAATCACAACTCAAAACACTATCTCGACAATGTTTTTGTCAAGCTTAGAAAGTCACACCAAGCGCACTTAGAACACTAAGTTCTGGTGCCAAAGTGTCTGATGCCTACTGGCTTGTGTCTCACATGGGCCACAACCAGCTCAGTGTCAATACCCAAACCGTTCCACTAAATATCTAATTTAGTGCACCATGGCAAACCATACCTCAACTCCAATACTATGGTTAATTATGAACCCTATAGTCCAACTAAGCCGTTTGAGGGAAAGACTTAGAATTTCTATGTCATATGGTCTTTTATCCTATTTATAATACTTAGGGATCTTACTAATTTATTTTAGACAATCCCTATATCATTTCTAATGATCTTCCTAATTATTATCATGCCATAATTACCTACAAGGTTAATATGACACTATACATATCAAAAACCATTAAAAACAAGTCCTTAAGGGCTTAAATATAATTTACACAAAACTTAAGGATTGAAAAGTAATTTCCACAAAGTTCAGGGACCAATAGGCGAATTCTACTGAACTCAAGGACTGAAAGATAATTATCACAAAACTCAGGGATTTAGGTGTAAATTTACCAAGCTAAGGACCTAAAAGTAATTCACACAAACTTGAGGGGTTAAACTGTAAATTTTCCAAAACACTATTCATTAGTTAACCATGATTAAATTTTCGATACTAAAATTCCATTCTTTATCTAAAAATTACAAACCACAAACCAAATTGAAGATCTCGACGAGCTCTACAATTTGATACTAAAAATACAAGAAATCACCAAACAAAGTGTATGGATACTATTCATCCCAAACAAAAATTATGGATACTATGCCCAATAAATTCTTAAAAATTTACTACAATTATAAGCACACTATCATGCACCTATGATCCAAAACTGGAACCAAAAGGAGCCTACAGGATGTGTACCATACACCAAAGACATAGTGACAACCATGCAAACAACGCACCCCTTTCGGTCACAAGCTCCAAGTCTTCTCCTCCTCCTCGTGATGGCAGCACGATAACGAGCACAACAACAGTATCCTCCCTTCTCTGGCCACTCCCAAGCTCTCTCTCTCTCTCTCGCTCTTGCTCTCTTTCTCTCCCTCACATCTCATCTCTCTCTCCCTCTCATCCTCCCTCATCTCCCTCTCTTGTCTCTCCCTCACTTGTCTCCCTCTCACGTGAATAAATAGTGGGGAAGGAGTAGAGAAGAGAGAAGAAGAAGGAGAGGAAGAAGAGTACTCGGGAAGGAATATGGAGGAGACAAAAAAAAGGAGGAAAAAGAAAAAGAAGAAAAAGGAAAGAAAAGAAAGGAAAGAAGGAAATCACGACATGAGATCCAACCACATGACCTCCCACGCCCATGTGACTTGTGCAACAGAGACTAGCCACCCAAGCATGCCAATAAACCTCCACGGTCCAGGATAAACCCTCAAACTCCCATGAGGGTCGACATAATACCAAAACCACTCAAGAAGAAATAAGGAGGAGACAGAAAAAAGGAGGAAAAAGAAAAAGAAGAAAAAGGAAAGAAAAGGGAGAAAAAAAAGAAAGAAGGAATGAAAAGAAAGAAAAGAAGGAAATCACGACATGAGATCCAACCACGTGACCTCTCACGCCCATGTGACTTGTGCAACAGAGACTAGTCACCCAAGCATGCCAATAAACCTCCACGGTCCAGGATAAACCCTCAAACTCCCATGAGGGTCGACATAATACCAAAACCACTCAGCACCAAAAAGGACCAGAACTCACATTACAGGTGTAGAATGCTATCAAAGCTGTGTTTTACAATAAACATAGGTAACTTAGCGTCCGACGACCCAAAACTCCATTAAAATATCTAGCCAAAAATACTTATCCAAGTTTGGGTCGTTACATACTATAGCTAAGCCTTTTGTCGTGTTCTTCAACAATATTGATATGTGCTTGATTGTGTTGCCTAGGCTCATGAGGGGAGACGGGTATCACCCTATTCACGTCATGTGCCAATTTGGCTTCTACCAAGGCACATTCGAGTAGAGTGCCATGCTTGAATCCTTTCAACTATATCCTCTCAACTCTATGATGATGACAACTAAGTTAGCTCGTCTATTGCGTGTCGGCATCTACTCTTTTGATATGACTATGGTGGAGGTCTTTGGTTGTACTCTGGCATATAGGACCTTGATGTAGGAGACTGGGCTGACCCATGATGTTCCGTCAAGAATAGCTCTATTTAGTGATGCTAGAAGTCCTAAGAGGGCACGCACCAGCTTGGATATTTGATGACTTGCGACATGTTTTGTAGTTGAGCATCTATTGCCCTTTTATGATTATGCCTGTATTGTTGACTATGAAGCTAAGCCTATGTGTGTATTTCTGAACCTATTAGTGTAGATCCTTTGTTCATATGTTGTATGTGTTTCTAGTCGTTATGTCTATTGTTACTCTATTGTATTGATGTTGCATCAATGCTTTGCTCTTCTTGTAAAGGCTTTGAAAAAATTGTAGGAGTAATCCATGAGAATCATACATAGGGCTTTGCCACGAGGATAAGGTGCGACTCTCAGATGTCAATTGGATTGCTTGGCAATATGCATGTGGCGATGGCCGACACCTCAAAATGTGTGGAACAAGCCCATTCAAGCCATGTAGTCATGAAGAAAGGCAAAAGGAGACTATGGAGAAAAGGTAAAGAAAACGAAGTCACCACCTAGTCTATTAAAATTGGGAGATGAGAAAAATCGAAAATGAAAACAAGACAACAGTGAAATAAATAAGCAAAACTCATGACTCTAGTATCAATGGATAACACAAAGGTCATTGCATGTAGAGAATTGGGCAAGGACTCCTATTACATACAGGGAAGGTATTAGGCACCCATACACGCCCAACGAGTTGGTCTTTTTGTGCTTGTCCACTCATTTGTGTGGCTTAGTGAATGCAAAAAGGTCTCTTTAATGTATGCCTTAGGCAAAACTACTAGATGCCATGTAAGCAAGAATGCCATTTATTGTATGCCCGAATGGGCACAAAGTTTGATGTAGTGTAGATGCAGACAAAATAGGCAAAATAGGAGGCCAAAGACTTTTAATTCGGATTAAAACAAACAAAACATGGACTATCATGCTCTACCCAATGCATTGAAACCTTATTTTCCCCCCGTGGGCAACCCATAGCACCTATATGTGATATCAGTACCTGGTACAGGCTAAGTGCTTTAGGCAGCAGACTTTCATCACCTCCCTAAAGCAACGAGGGCTACAAAAATGCATTGTAATCATCCAAAAATCACATTGAAACACTGGCAAAGGAACACGAATATAACAAATTAGATATAAAATGCATGATGCTCACTCCCCTCCTCCTGTTTGTATCGTCGGACAACACATCCCTCTTCGACCATGGCCGAGGCTGGGAGGTCGTATTCGTCTCCTAGAGAGACTAGAAAAGCTAAGAAAGGAAGGAAGGAAGGAAAAGAAGGCTGAGGAAAAGCCATGCGAATGCTATGTGCCCCTCCTCGTCCTTATAGATTGACATCAGTGCCTGTGGTCGTCGGTCGACCATAAAGGAGACCGGAAACGTTGGGGCCCTGCCTAGAATGTCAAGAGGGACGCCGAGGAGAGAAATAAAACTAAGATGGATGCAAAACATGATGATGGGCTGCTATCTATGCTCAACGGTTGACGACCTCACACGAATGGCAAGCCCATTGCAGGAGAACAAGAACGGTGCAATACAAGATGCAAAAGCTGATGAAGATTGTAGACACCCCGATTTTGAGGTGACTCATAGATGAGCTTTGCAGATGTGGCTAACCCTTGAATCCTATTAGCTAAACCAAATCAAAACCTATAGCAGGCCCACAACCCAACTAGAAATCGAGACAAGTAGGGGAGAGCACCTAGCTAGCACACCTACCTGGCACACCTAGCTAACACACTTACCTAGCACACCTACCTGGCACACCTAGCTAGCACACCTACCTAGCACACCTAGCTAGCACACCTACCTGGCGCACATACCTGGCGCACATACCTGGCGCACATAGCAGGCACCCAACCATTTCTCAGGCTGCTGGCTACTGGCTTTCCACCTCCCATGGCTGTTACCTCTACCAGCGAATATGCCATGGAATCTTCCAGGATTTTCATCTACGAGGCTCCTTGCTTGCCTAGGAGTTACCCTTGGAAAATCCCTATATATAGACCCCATGGGCAACCATTTGAGGGGGCTGATCATCTTGAAAGATAGAGACATACACAGCTACATTAGCCGTCTCCAGAATTCTGCAACTATCCACTTGAGCTCTCAAGCTTTTCCTTGCATCCAGAGATATTCTCAGCCCTTCCAAAGCATCATGGAGCTTATTATCTTGAGTCTTTCTTTTCTTTCTCGAAGGAACATCTTGGACAAGGTAGGTCCTTCCCACTTTTCCTTTAAGTTCTTATTCTTTTGCAATGAAATAAAGCATGCTAGAAATTCCACATGTATGGTCTGATTTATCTGTATTTTCATGTAGTTTTTATGATGAATTTACTTGTCCTCCTTGCAAGATGTTCTCCATGCAAATCTACGTTTTTGTTTGCAAGCATGTTTATTTTGTTTCTAGCATAAAAATCTGCATTATATTGCCTACATGAGCTATCTTTTCCTTATTATATTCTTGGTATGATCATCACTTACATGTGTTTTGTTGGGTTTACTTGTTTCATGTTTGTTCTTTTTGCATTTTGTATGCGTTTCTGCCATGAACCCAATTAATCATCTTTTTTTTTAATCAAATGATAGTAAGATGGCTTTGATCATATGCATCCTACCATGCTTTCAGCTTTTAACATCGGCATAAACTGATTGGCATTAATAAAATCACCCATCTCTATTCTGGATCAGATTGCAGTCGGATCCAGATTTTCTATGGAACACCAATCTAGAGCACCTATATGGCACACTAGAGTGGCGCACCAACCCAGAGCACCACTCTGGCGCACTAAACTGGTCAGAGAGCAAAACACTCACTTTTGCATCCCTGTTTGCATGGTTTTTTGGATGACTTTGAGCCTGATTCTTTTACTGCTCGTTCTTTGATATTCCATGGTTTTGCATGCATGTTTTCAGTTTGAAACAAGATTGTTTTCTAGTTGTTTTCTCCCTTTGGATATTCAGTCCTAGTCAAAATCTGGTAGGCTGGTTGCACTTTACTCCTACATGGAGAGCCTTGTGCATTAGCCCATGATCTAGTGGCATGGTTGAATCCTGCGTCTTTCACTTAGCATGCATAAGGTGGGGTCTTGTGTGAGGCTACCAGCCCTTGAGCACAAGGTCCACAAGTCATTGCACTTGCATTTCTTTCACTTTTGAGGCATATTTTCCAAGTTTTGCGAAGGATTTTACATGGCATGATTTCCTGGAATGCATTCTCATGTGATATGGCACTGCATGGATTTTTGTTTTCCCTCAGCACATCTTTTTGGCCCACATAGAAGCACCTAGGTGGCGCACCAGACTGGAGCACCAGGCTGGCGCACCAAATAGGCGCATCAGCCTGTTTTCAGTAGCACACAACAGTTTTTTATATGGTTTAGCATGCTTTCTCGACATGATTTGCTTCTAGATTTTTCCTGGTTTTCTTCCTTGACATATCAGGAAGGCATAGCTCTGCTTTTAGCCATTTCCATGCATGTTAGATTGCATTTGGCATATAGCAAAGCAAGGATGAAAAATCACTCGAAAATATTAGATCTTTGATCTTATTCATGCAATATCTTTGCATC
>JAMKQA010047757.1:0-10653 GCA_024699735.1 Posidonia australis | reverse complement strand
TTATTACTTGATTTAACACGATTGGAACTGATTGAACCTAGTTAATACACGTTTAACATTAATAATAGATTATTAAGCATATTATTACCAAATTGAATACAAATATATTTTATATATGTTTAAAATTATTGTATTATTAGTAATCAAGTATAATTTTTCCACAATACAAGAAATATTAGTAAAAAAATAGTAGACACGATAACACGATAAGTCTGACACAATAAGTACACGACACGACCCAATTGACAGGTCTAATTGCTAGTTCGATTTATAGCTACATTAAACTTGATCTGTCAACGTAACCCAACCCGCAATTCTTTAATTTTCTGTTTGGATCTAAAATAATTATAGAAATAAAAGTTAGCATTAACAACTTAAGTCATAAATCATAATTAATTTCTTACATAAATAATTCTTCCCTCATAACACCTGTTAAAAGGATAATAATTGAAATACTAAACTTTCACTCAAAGTTTGCTACATTTTGAAACAAAAAAACTTAAAACATGCATGCTTCCAAAACCCACCTTAGAAGCGTACCCACAATTAGAAAAGGAAAATTAAAAAGAAAGAGAAATTTCGAATGTTACAGTATAGCAAATAATACACATTTCTTTTATGTTTAATAAGTCATTAATTCTTACACGACGTCTTGTACAAATTAAATTTTTTAGTGTTTGTACTTCCTTTTACGTTTTCCCTTGGGATAAGGGGCCTGTTGTATTCAACAAGTGTCTTCATTTTAGAAAGGCGACTGATAAGGATTGAGTTCCAATTATAGATAAAATTTCAACTAAGCTATCTTCTCGGAAATCTAGATATTTATCCTTAGATGGTAGAATTACTTTAATTAATTCTGTTTTGTCTACAACCCTAACTTATTATCTATCGGTTCTTCATCTTCCAGTTAGAGTTGATAAAGAGATAGATAGGTATAGGAAAAGATTTTTATGATATGGTCCTTCTCTAGATAATAAAGGATACCATTTAACTAGCTGTGTAACACTTTGTCGATACAAGAAACAAAATGGATGGGCCATTATTAATATTAGAAATTTTTGTCAATCTTTGAAGTGTAAATTGATTTGACAGTAGTTGAGTGCAAAACAAAATTGAAATAGCTAGAGATTATCAAAGCAAGATATTTGTCATGCTTTTGGTTTAGTGGCCTTCTCAACGTCTCTTCATGTATAGGGTCACTCTTTTAGCATGAACTTAGGTCATGTTTCCTTGTAGTCAATGCGTTCTCTATGTTTACTGTTCATAATGGAGAAAATACCTTGTTCAAAATTGGGATGGACCATCGTTGTTCCAGCAATTCTTTGGTCAGTTTGGATAAAAAGAAATACTTGGATTTTCAAGAACATATTGAAAAAGTCAAAACAAATGATTTATAATATCATCTCTTTAACGTTTAATTGGTTTGATACTCTAAGTTCAAGTCAGAGTCATGAAGACATTTCACTAGAAATATCTAAGATGCAGCAAGTGATTGAGTCATACATTGGTATTTCACCAAATCTTGCGAATGTTCCCTCCCATTTAAGCTCTCTGTCTATTTCTGCCTACGCCTTCCTTAATCTAGAGAGTAGACCTACTACCAAATGAAGGATTTGTCTAGATTAATCTTTGATTAATCTTTTTGGACTTATATAATTTTTTATCTTGTATAATTTTTGATTAATATCTATGGACTTGTACAATTTTTGAGCCTGTTTGTTTAGGAATTGGTCGAATACTTTTAATTTTCAGACATTGTACTAATATTAGACATCTTCTCAATTTATGATGGTTTCATAATCAAGTGCATTATATAATTAATATTATCATCTGTTTAAAAAAAAAAACACGCTTACGCTGAAGTACTGGCGGACATCATAGTCAAAATTCATTGATTATGAACAGAGAAGCCTATCAATATATTAGTAGAAATCCACTCTCCATATCATCCAAGATAGGATTATTCTAACAAATCATTGGAGAGCACCGAAGAAGATACGAGGCGATATGTTACAAAAGTCAGCAAAGTGATATGAGAAGATATTAGTACATGAAGAACGCATCCCCGTCTGTGATCAAACAAGAACAAGCTCTTAGTCAAACGAGGCTCCAACGATATGGATAAAAACAGTACAAGGTGTTAGAAGTCAACTCCCTCAACTATATATAAGTTGGTAGTTATGTTTGTAGTTAGAAGCCAATGAATAATTCTAGCATAAAAACAATATACAAACTTCAAATATGCAAAAAATGATTTCCTACCAAAATGATCCTTACATTTCCCATTATCCGCAGACATTGATCACTACCACAAAAGCTTCAATTTCATTTTCTCAAAATATATTCTCAAGAAAAAATCCTCAAAATATGACATGTCACATCTAACGTTTTTTCGTCTTTGCATTATCAGCATTTGCTGCATGCTTTCGCTTTGATCCAGTCACCTTTTCCTCCACAGGTGGAATGTCTACACCTGGTGTTTTCTCATCTCCAAGGAAAACATCGGTTAGAGCTTTGGTGGAATGCAACGAGGCCTTCAGCAATGCCAAACCCTAAACCAACGCATGCAATGTTATCAAACATTACGTAACAAAAAAGGAAAAGAAAAGCAGTACAGTACTTCTATAGAGAAAATTGATTTTCGATATTGATTTAGTATACCTGTTCCAGGCCTACTTCCACCACTTTCTCCCACAAATCATTTATATCTGAGATGTTGGACTCATGGAGGAGCGACAAACAAGAGAACCCAGAGGATGGGATCACTTTGAGATCATCGGTGACCATGTAGACTAAATCCTTTACGTACCCTTCTCCATTCTTTTTCTCCGATGCTTCAGCCACCAAAGACACTGCAGCTGAAAAGTAATACGACGGGCACTTCGGGCACAGCTTTCCGTAGACATAGGACCCATATTTGTAGCAGCCGCGGCAAATGTAGATGTTGTAAGGTTTCTGGTGTCCACCATCAACTTCACTTTCTCTCTTAGTAGGTAAGGATGGACAGTGGCCTCGGATGTGGTGGCAGCTGCAGTGTTGATGAAGTGTTCGGTGTCTTCGAGTTAGTGGGAACTCAAGTTATTACCCACGCTGTTGTGGAGCTCAGTGACGCATCCGACCATGCCCATGTTGTCGCCGGTGAGGAGACGTACGACAGAGCCGATGCGAAGAGTGATCAGGAGTCCGAAGAGGAGATCCACCATTTCTTTCCTGGCTTCTGCGAATATGACCTTGTTGCGTCTGACGTCCACCATCGGCTTCAGCTTCAAACCAATTTTCTGTGTCGCCGCCATAATGGTAAGGTCACTAGACAGTTGTCTTAATATATAGATCGTTCAATTTCAGTGCTTTCTTCTTTCCGGAAGGCAATTCTCTGATCGGTCTTAATTTATTCATGTAACACATTGAAGAGTTCACTGCGACAGATGATCAAGCACCACAACTCAAAACAGGGCAATCAAGCAGCACTGATTCGTTAATTTGTTGAGGATGTGAACAGCCTTTTTTTTATTTATTAAACGGTAGTTGTATTAATCAAAGAGCATGTGAACAGTTATCGACGGTAGATTTTCAAGTAAATCCATGAATACGATGATGATGATTGGTAAATTAACTGTCCTAATGTAATTGATCAGCGACAGGTATTACGTCGTCTCGTTTTGGATTTGAATGATACAAGCCGTGGTCAGAATTAAGGGAACCATCGTTTACAAAAAGAAAAGAAAAGAAAGGACGATGATCAGTAAGTGCATGTGCGTGGATCTTTCTTGTTGTGATTAAATAAACATATATCAGCATGCAGAATACTAAAGTTTAGTGTTACTTTACAAAAATGCAAAGTTTTTCGTCAGTAAACATCCTATTGATGGTGTTGAAACTGTTCTACGTTAAAAAAGTAATGACAAAATTTACTTATAATTATATGTAAATAGATTTTTTTTATTTATATTTAATTTATTTTGAATTAGATATCCATATTATTACATAATATCAGAGTACAAAAAAAACACAAATAAATTTAAATTTACACACATCCATCCATATCTAAGAGGAATGTTTGTTAGACTTAAAAAAGATCATAAATGAAAGAAAGAGTTGAAATAGTCTCATATTTAGAAAATAAGGATAGAATTTGTAGTTACATAGACACTCATTTATTTATAATCAATTGATTTTAAATTACTTGTTCATGTTATAGCAAACAACTGTGATCTTCTCATCATTATAACAAGAATTAAGGCAATACTTTTCCATTGCTAATGTCTTCTCTCCGTTTTTAGTCCACAACAAAGAAAAGATTATTTTTTGAGAAAATAAATGATATGATAATGTATCATTCAAAAATGTCTTATCTGGCCTCTTTACTGTTTCTTTATAGAGAAAAGGATGAATTAAAAAGATGTTTTCTAAATATTATTCTTATTTCAATAGTCCATTACGTAATCTTAGGACACTAATATAATAATGTTGATGTATTGCAAGATCAACTGGATAAGTTCTCAGATATTATGGAAAGAGTGTTATTGACTCATGAATTGGACTATATTATATGGGAGCCTTCGACAGATAACTCCTCCTCAGTAAGAAGATGTAACATGATTTTGAATGATGGAAGTCTTAGGTCTTCTTTTATTAATTGCATTTGGAAGAGATGGGTTCTTAAAAATCTTTAAATGGTTAGTAGTTCATGATAAAATTCTTTTTTGAGAAAATCTAACTAGGAGAAATTGAATCAGTCCAATAAATTATATAACTTGTGGAGCTTTATGTGAATATATCTATTATTCATAAATTTTTATAATACAATTTAGCTACTAGTGTGTGGAATTTCTTCCATAATAATACTTAATGCTTATCTAATATCATTGTAACCATGTTAAGTACCATTTGACTTTTAAAACAATTTCTTCTGACGCAATTATGTTTATGTACAGAAAGACAATTCTGATTGGTGTTAATTAATTCGACAGTGGTCTTCTAAAACAATTCTGTGTAGATCCAGAAAGGCAATTCTGATTGGTCTTAATTAATTCATGTAACACATTGAAGAGATCACTGCGATAACAGATCATGCACCACAATTATTTTTTTTTGTTATCGGTTTAGAGAGGGAGGCGTGTCGAGTTTATATCATTTTCTAATCACTACGAAATATTTCTGTATGTTTTAGGATTTGAACCTAGAACTTATGTCAAGTTTGAAGTTCTTCAACCACTGTGACAATGAAACATTGTCAGAACAAGCAATCCTTCGGATACACAGATGCCAGAGGCGATAGACGTGACAATGCATTGAGCAGACGAGGATCCTAATGGATTTTCAATAGATTTACACGTTAGACTGTAGAAAATCCAGCTCGCCAGCAGTTTAAACATGAAAATAAGAGCCATTGGCTTCTACTTTCATGCTCACCCTTCTGTACAATTATCTCGCATGCATGCCCTCTTCGATATTTTTTTCACGGAGGAAATCATTTCCTTACCTCTGTTCTTAATTTCTATTGTTGGACTCCCGTCAAAGAAGGAAGATACGAGGTGAACAAAACAAAGATACTGCCCAAGTGCCGCTGAAAAACATTTTATAGGTTACTTCTTGAATGCATATTTCTCGACCTAGAAATAAAATTGAGGCATGCAAGACAAATTTAACGGTGAGCTACATCCAAACAAATACATTTAAAAAATAAAATAAAAATACTGCAGAGCTATTGCAAAAAATCATAAAAAAGGTTAGAGTAGATTATATCTTATATTGGATAAAGGATGAAAAATATATAGTTTTCCTGCAATTTGCAATTAATTACAATATAAGGAAAAGTTGCTACTCATTGCAAATTAAATGAATAAATGCACATACAGAAAATATATACTAATTAATATTAGTCTGTTTTTTTTTTTGATAAAAAAAAACATAAATAAACTGTAATTAAGCATGTCCATTGCACCAATTAATTATTCTCATCATGCCCGAGGAGTATCTATATGTTTTCCGAGGAACATCTGCATGCATGGACCATTGGAAACGAACACTTTCAACACCATACAGGAAACTGAACCGTCGTTCGGCAGGAGCATTGCTATATAATGGCCATTAACTATTGTAATACATTGCATCAATTTTGAAAACCCACGACCATTGTCTACTAAAAACTAGTCCCATGGCCACCAAAACCATAACATTGAAGCTTTTGGTTAACAAGAACAGCAAGAAGGTTCTGTGAGCAGTAGAATCTGTGGTCGGCTTGATTCATCAGGTAGTTTTCCTTCAACCAATAGATCCACGGAGGCAACGGACCTCCATTGTCGGCAGACAAAGGAGAAAGAGCAGTAGTCGAGTAGATCGATGAGCGTCTCTAGGATGGAGAAGAGGGCGGGCCGGGGGAGGACATCCCAATCTCTTCTTCACAGTTCAAGTAAATTGCAGGAGTTCGTCTTCTTCAGTTGTCACAGGAGATCATGAGCGGTTAAGGTTCAGGGTTTTGTGGTGATTCGACTAAATGTTGGTTTAAAAGAAAACATAAGCAGACCTCTTTGGTTAGTGGTGCAGAAATTAAATGTGACTCCTGAAATTTTGACTGAAAATAATAAACAGGAATATATAGAGTTTAATGTTCTTACAGTTCAAGTTTAGAGAAGTCAGATTCTGCTAATTTGATTTTTATACTAGCGGTGCTACATCCATGCAAAAATTTCGGAACAAGAGGGCAAGTGACATTTTTGGAAGCACCTCTGCCTCTGCAGTGACGGTAGGTGGAGGTGCAAGAGGTTATGTGAACTGTGATCTACATGGTTATGGATGACTTGGTTGTTTCACCCATTTCAGGCATGAGACTTCTCAACACTTCCATATCAAGGAGGTGGACGTTCTAGAAGAGAGGACTGTTCAAGTTGGAATAGATGAGGCAAGTTTCTTTAATCCATAATCACTTGTTATTTACGTTCTCCTGCTCTTTCTTTCTCTCGTGTTTTAAATTCTGCAACCGGATTATGAGTGTTTGATACAGCAGGGATTGATTCTGCAACTGGACAGTTCTCTCCGATGTGCTCCTCTAAAACAAGACGCTTGCGGGTTCTTCCCGAAGTGGATTACATGACCAGAGAGCTTCTTTTCTTTTTATCGTAGAGTGAACAGCAGGTAGAACGCATCTCAGGTCAGTTTTTTTTTTTTTTTCAATTTTTATTTTGAAACGACGCATCTCAGATCAGCTAGATCGATCTGTATTTTGTCTAGGCCGATGACCCTTTTGTGTACTTCTTGTTCGCTGTTAATTGTGACGAACCATGGACCTTGTAAATTGTAAGAGCATGTTTTTTTTGGCCGGATGAAGGGGATGCTAATATTTGGAGATATCAGCATGCATTGCTATCATAATTATCACCATTGGGTACAAGCCATGCTTACTTCCTAGAGGGAAAATAAACAGATATTTTTGCTTGAACGTCTCTACATGCAGAGGTAATGCATTGATATCTTCGGAATCCGTATATATATAAAACAAGGATTCAAGATATATTCGATATGCAGGAGTACTCGGCATGAATTTCAAAGCTGTATACATACTCACTAAGACAACCCATTACAAAGTCGCGATCCAAAAAAAAAAACCAATACAAAAACACAGGGAAATATCCTACCACTCATGACCTACTACAAGTTTTCAGGCATCATATGGTAATAATTTCCAACCTTTTGAAATAATAAATGTTTCATGCTTGTATATTTGTGTTTAGGCTTGCAGATTATCTATTCTAACACGAGCATTACGTTGCACCTTATTCATTTTATATCTTTTTATGCAAGTTATCTACACAAGTCATACAATTTCTACGTTCATGATTATTTTATTATTATTATTATTTTGTGCTTCCACTTCATTATGAAATTGTGGAAGATGATCTAATCAACTTCTATCAAGTTATGAAAAGTTCTAACTGTTAAAAATATATTAATGTCATGTATGAAGAGATTAAATTCACGAAAGACTAAGAGAGAAGATTAAATATATAATTGTCTTTCGTGAATTTAAATACGATGAGATCAACTTCAAATATGATGAACTCATTACAAAATAAACCTGGACTAGTTGGAAAGAAGCGTATTTAGATTGTATCGCTTGAAATTTCCATACTACTCATGTATATTTGATCTATGTCATTAGCTATATTGACTTTATGTGATCATTGATGGGTTTAGTTACGATTTGTGTGACAAAGATTACTTTGATCCTATGTTAGTATAATTGATGAATCAGATTGTTAGAGATGATATTTAGAATAGATAGTCATTTTTATGCTCATGAGATTATCATGCTTGGTTATATATATAAAGTCATATGTGGTTCAAGTGGGAGACTGTTATATATATTTATCTAATGTGTGTGACGTATATTATTAATTATGCATTATAGGCTATCTAAAATCATTGACCCATTTAAAGTGATCTAATAAGAATTAAATTAATGAACTTAATATCATCTCATGTGATATATGAGTTTAATTATGTGTAGAAACTAAAATGTCTTGTTCCTCTACTTATCGTAGATGAAATTGGAAATAAGAAATAAAAAACATATATAAATGATTGTGGTCCCTGAACCATATATAAGTCTCATTTCTTCTAAAAAACTGTACGTACATGACTTGAAAGATCAAAAACTTTTAGACTCAGAGTATTAATCTTTTCTATGAATTTTGATGCTTTATCTTTTAATGATTTGACATATATGAACTTAGGGAAATTTGATGTTTTCGTTCATCTTAAAGTTTTTCTCCTTAATATATTTCAAACTAACGCATTGCTCTACCCCAATCTCTCTATAGAGAAAGCATCTGCTCATGAATCTCCGACAATCCGATCCTAGATGTAGCCTTTTCAGTTTCCAATTTAGCATAGTGATTTGGGATTGAATTTTTCATTGATATTTTCATCAAATTTCAAGAGAAGATTGAAAAAACGGGGAGCAACAATAGATCTTAGCATTTGGATCTGTCGCTTTTGTTTTTACATCCCACTTTGCAGGTTTTGTTGCATACATAAAGAAATTCAGTGCAACATGTTGTCAAACGAAGTTCCCTTCAGATCTATCACCTTCCTTACAGTTTGCTGTTCTTTGAAATAGTCAGGTGGGTATGCTGCTTTCACTTCTTGTTTGAGTTGAAGTGAGAATTGATCATTAGGAGCTCCATTTTAGTTATTCACTTTGTATGTCAACAGCTAGCAGAAGCTCAGAGCTATATTGTGGTCATTCCAGATGAATATTCCGGCCTTGTTATTATTTTTCACCTACATGAAACTGTTTGCGATGTTCTTTCAGTCTTTCCTTTGGCGGTGGTTATTGGGGGATTTACGATCTAACTACTACAGTAAATTTAAACAGGAAGAGACATAGGATACTGGCGGATGCTCACATCAAATACCGACTAGACAAATACAAGACTAACTACCGTACATGGCAGCTATCACATGTATTTTTATAGAGTCAGATTACATGAGTGACATGTGTCAAGATCTTAAGGCTATTACATTATCAACACACATACGTCATTAAATACGAAATGAATAGTCCTAGCACAACGTCATAATAGTCAAATTTGAAATTTCTACTTTTAAGCTCAAATTTCCTGATTTATTTGCACTTGTTAAACATAAAAAAGCTTCTGTTGAGAAGGTGATGGAGTTGTTTAGGGGTGATTATCAGATTTTATTTAATATTAATTGTACATCTGAACTATTTGGTAACTTACATGCTCTTCAATCACAACCTGATCAGCTTGCTAACATGCTGACTGAGGTTCAGTTGCAATCGGATACCGATAAAATATGTTGGAATCCAAATGATAACCATAGTTTTAATGTTAACTTATGTTATAAGGTCATAAATGATGGTGACATCAGATTTTATTTACATGAGAAGGTATGAAAGGCCTGGGTGTCATTTAGGATTAAACTTTTTACTTGGTTGTGTTGGGCCATCCTCCACCTCCATGGCGAGATTGGAAAGAAAATCTCAATCTCGAAAAATAAGGGATTGCAATTGTGAGAGAAATAAGGAATTGCAATTGTGAGAGAAATCAGGGATTGCAATTGTGAGATATAATCGGGAGGAAGATATATATATATATGCCTTGACAAAGAGAGAAAAAAGGGCAGAAGAAAAAGAGATAAGAAGAGAGAGAGGAGCAGTCGTTTCTTCTCCTGTTTTTCCCACACGTTTGCTGCTGCAATTTTTCCCTTTCTTTCTTGCACGTTTGCTGCTGTTGGTACCCAGTGTCCACCGTGCTGCTGCTGCCCGGCTGCTGCAATTTTTCCCCTTCACGCGTTCTGCTGCTGTTGCGTGAAGAGGAGCTGCTGGTCATCCGTCTGTACGGCAGTTGCAGTTGCGTGAAGAGGAGCTGCTGGTCGTCCATCCAACGTGCTGCTGTTGCTGTGCCGCCGCCGGTGAAGAGGGGACGCATGATCCAGCGCGTGGTTCCACCGACGGTGAGGAAGAGGTGCTCATAGGTAAACGTCCACTGTGGGTGCATGTGGTTCCGTGACAGGGGAGATTCTCATCTATTCCATTGGGATATATTTCTTCTTTCTTATTATCTCTATTGAAGATTATTTGTGGCTTGTGCTAACCTCAAGTTTGAGAACTTGAGAAGAACAGTTGTA